>JANZLD010000008.1:7518337-7532098 GCA_026413575.1 Erythroxylum carthagenense | reverse complement strand
GAAAGATCTTGTAAGACATGCAAAATGATGGTCTGCATCAGTAGATGATATGAAATTTAGAAATTTCAAGAACCCTTGAAAGCCAATCGATAGAAAAAGGGAAACTGAAACTGGAAAAACAAGTATAGTCAATGTCAATCGTTGAACAATCTATCTGTTTACTTGAAGAGGTCAAGAAATGATTGAAAGTGAGTGCGTGCAAAAACATCTCAGGTGCAATATAAACATAGAAAATTACCACACTTTTTTCTTTGACTAATTAATTACTAAGCTCTAAGTACACTTGGTTGCAGAATGTACATAATGATTCACAAGAATGCAAATGAAATTGAGTTCTCAAAACTGACCAAGAACACATGTCCAGTAAATAAATGCTGAAAATGTAGGATCAGTCCCGTAAAAGCTTATGGAAATGATCTGAAAGTTAGGAAAATGAGAAAGTTTCACTTACAATCAGCTAGGAAGTCAGCGAGGCCTAAGACAAATCCGATATAAGATGTTGCAATTGCAAGAAGGGAGAACACCTCAACTATTGGCTGCAAAATTGAAAAAGAGACCATTGTTTATTTCCTTTTCACTTTAACATGACAATTACAAGCTGAGTTCTTCAACAGTAAACTCACTCCAACAACTGCATTGGTAGACCGTAACTGTTGTAGCGGATCAACAACCTTATCTGCCATCTCAGAGCTAGTGATGGATCCTAGAATGACAGCATTCCATACAAGGAACAAACCTAGGGGTATAGCAGTGCCAACAACAATGGCTGTCCTGTAAGTAATAAATGATTTATCAAAAGCAATTTAGAGATTCCAGTACTAGCAAAAGATAATTTATGTAATGATCTGTCCATATGCCTAATGATCTCTCCGGTCCTAGATCTATCTTTCCTGGATTTCTTAAATTATGTACCAAGGACAAGTGGGTGACAAGAATTGTTCTATTGCTGGAAAACAGCACTGATAACATCTGCATATTATTAGGCTTAACATTAAGCATCGATGATAAGAACTGTCACCTTACTTTTGAAAGGTTTCCTTCAAGATTCGTGCAAAGAACAGGCACTACATTCTGAAAAAGAGGAGACTAAAATGTTACACCTGCTTCCATATTGAATTACTACAATTAGATGTTGTTACCTGATAAACAAATGAAAGTGCAATTATTGGTATACTCATTGGAACTGCTTCAAAGTTCGCTTTCAGAAGAGCATCCCAATGCAGATCTCCACTTGCCAGTACCTAAGAAGCAAAAGTTGGTATTTCGTTCATGAATAGATTACCTAAACTACAGATTATAGAACACTGAGTCAGATCAAAGAACAAAAATGAAGAAGTTGTTGTTGACATGATAGGAATTGCTAAAGAAGCTACTCTTTGAAAATTATCCCAATTTTAAATTTCCCTTTTCCATTTTCATTATCCAGAGAAAAGCTGAGAATTTCAAGCTAAAATAAATGCTTTCCAGTTCAATTTTAAGATACTTTTTATTTCATCTGCTTACAAAATCCAAACAACATGGCTCAACTTCCAATATTTCTGAAAGAAAGCATGAAGAGAATTCCCTAGGATCATTTTTTACTCTTGTTTTTCACATACTATGATTGCGTTCAGCATTCATTGTGACTGGAAGAATAGCCCAAGGGTATTACTGATTACATTATATGATCAAGAATAATCTGGTCCAAAGTTTGCTTATCAGTGAAATTTAATATCTTGATGAATACAATCGTAGTGCTACACAATTGGAGAAACAAGAGAATCACCACAAGCCCTGTGAATGAAATGATAATTCCAAGCACCAGAGCTCCATTGATTGCACCAATGACGCGTTGGCTGCATTCAGGCAAGAAATAGGTTGCATAAATATCATTAGGGAATGAACGGAAGCCAGGATTATTTATACTCAAGTTATTACAAACCTAAGAAAACATATCTCTCATATCTTTCAGAAAGCTACCTCACCTATTCCATCCAGGGAGGTTAATTTCCAGGTAAATTTTATCATCAATCTTGTCATAGCAAGAGATGCAAGTGTTAGGAATTGTAGAAAATTATCACTAGTAAACTTATTAGCTTCATTTGGAGCCTACTATAAAATGCACATTCGCAGAATCCAGTTTTTGTATTAGACTGTCAAAATGGACGACAATATGTAAGCACACCCTTTATTTACACAAAGGATTTGCTTCATTTTCTGCATTATTTTTCATTGAACACTTAAAAGGTGCACCAGAATAGATGCAGAAGATAGTGGAGATGATTGCCACCCTTTCTAGATTAGTTAACAAGAAAGTGCTTGTCCTTGTTCTTAGTTCAAGCCAGTACTTTAGGCCAAGATAATTCCTGATCTGGATTAACCTCAAAAGAGGACATGCTCAATCTGCAACCATCATAATTGTAAGATAATGTGTAATAGCTAAGGAGTATGGTGCACCTACAAAGATTATATTTAATATAAATGGTTAACACAAAAGTTATACCAATAAACAGCAATATAATGTGACGATGTATGAGTTCTGAAGCTAATCATATGAGAGTACAGAAGAATCACCAACCTTCCAAAATAAATGATGCTTCCAAGAATTAAAGAAAACATGGCTGCACTTTCCCATCTGCAAAGATTTATCCCCAGTCAAAATACATAGAATGATTTTCATAAGTTAAGCGATATAGATAAAACTATAAATAGAGGAACATAGAATGATTTTCATAAGTTAAGCGATATAGATAAAACTATAAATAGAGGAACAAATCTTATTAAGTGCAAAAACACAAGAAGTTAAAGAGCTAATATGTTCATACAAAGGAATGGCGAGAAAGTTTGTCAGAATTTCTGAAGAACGAGCAACGTAAGCAACTAGTAGAGCATAATGGATAAATATGTATGACCAACTGCAAGAGAATCAGATAAGACATGATCATCGTCTGCTAGAGTAGACCCAAATTCAATTCAAAACAGTATAACTGCTACCATTTTCAAATTCAAATGGTGAAAGGCATAAGGTCAGGACATTCATGGATTTGAGGGATTAATGCACCCATCAAAATGAAGATGCAAAGAAGTGTCAGCTTTTGTCAAAGTGCTTATCAAACATTAATCACGAACTTTAAGTAATGCATAGTTCAGCATGTCACTGCATTTCCATCTTAAAATGCGTAAGTGCTTCAGAATGACTTATCAGCCTACCAAGCAACTTGAACTCCAGCTGTCCCTAGTGTTCTCATTGCCATTGATACCTGAAAACAGCCAGTAAGCTTTAAATTTGCTATGTTAGATGATATTTTAATGCTAATATGCACTTGTTTAACCAGCCAGCATATGGTGTGCTAAAAAGAGTGTGGAAGTAGCTGTTTAGACATAATTTATGACTAAAAATAGCATGCAATGCATGTCATCATCAAAGCTAGCTATATTATACATCCGTTTATGATCACTCTCCTCCACCTTCACATATATCACCAAAATGTTGACCCTGTTTTACATACGTGATTCACTTTGTCAGGTATATAGGTGCGGGGAAAAAAGGCAAGCATTATAACAAGAAGATTTCGATCATCTAGAAATCACATGGATCTGAACCAAATGGATTCATTCTTTAACATCTGAAAGCAATTCAAGCCAAAATTTTGAGCTCATAATTGTTAAATCAGTGTCTTCTTGTAATTACCAAAGATACTCCACCAGATCCCAATTCACACATAGTATTCACATTCACTTCCGCAATAAGCAGTCCAGTAGCAACCTACAATGGTGGGTTAGAAAGTCAGAGTCACCTTTAAAATCATGAAAAGTAAAGCAGGGATACCTAGATATTTTACAACTGGATACTACAACCAAGTGACAAATCAGACAGCTATCACGATTCCTTTTACAAGACATTTTTCTCGACTGAAGGTTTACTGTAGAAGCATGAGTTCACAAACTAGCTTAGTTGTCAGTAAGAAAACAGATTGCTTGAAAGAGAAAACAGATGAAAGACAAAAATGGAGAAAAGAGCTGGATAATTAGCTTCTCATGAGAGAGAGAAAAAAATGCTTACCATATATACCCAACAAACGATGCAGGCAACTGCAGAGGCCAAAAATCCACTTTCTTGTGTTACTGCAGGAATTGCTAGAATTCCGGCTCCGACCTAGAGATTCAGTCAAATATTTGGAACGCCGAGTCTTAGCGTCGAGATTCACATTAAAAGACAAAATGGGTAAAATGATGTCAAAACATAAGCTCAGAATTGAAGAAACGCAGACACGTCTGGCACACACAAACAGTTAGAGACAAGTTAAGCACTTTGTCTGTGTGATTACATGCAACCAGGATGCGTACCGTAGTGCCAGCAACCAGAAAAATTGCGCTGGACAAACTTCCTGCAGATAGTGGAAACAAGATAAATTGAACAGAGAAAATTAGCGAACTTGAAGACAACCATGTTGGGAATGGAAGATACGATCAGCAAATACCGGGCTCTCTCTTGAACGTGACTTGGTTAAGGTTAGAAAACAGCCTTTCAACTTCATATTCTTCTTGCCTTTGGCTTTGAGACAGGCAATGAAAGCGTCTAGGAGGGTCACTAGAGAAGAGAGGCTGGCAGAGCTTAAGTTGTCTTTTTGATCCAAAGGTCTTGCATTGATAAGCTGGTGAAGGAAAGTGATGGAAAAAAGTAAGCTCCTTTGATGGAGTCACGCGAGATTGGACTTGCAAAGAAGGAGAAACAACGGACATTGTTAGAGCAGCAGAGGTAAAGACCAAAGAGAGAGGATAGGGATATGGTGAAGAAGAGAATATCAAAGACATGGACTTTGAGGAGATGCTTCTGCCACGGACACTTGTGGGCCTTCTCTACTACTAGACTTTACTGCGTCGTCTGCCTCGCACGTACGAACAAACATGTACATTGATTACCACAAACTTCTAGGCATAGTTTTCAGTTTAGTTCTCAAATACTAATTATTTAAAAGTTAAACCACTTTATCCAAACTTGAGCAAAATTCTAACAACTCTCGAAGAAATTGTCAAAATTCAAGATCAACATTGATACCATATTGAATCAAGTTTTACTACACAAACCAAAAAAAAAACACAATATGTGTTTTGATTCACAAGGACCCATTTTGAGTTGAAGTTTCAAAAGCTAAGAGAAAATTATCTGTTCCTCGGTTCTTCTTTTGGTAAAATAGTACTTATATCTGCTGGCTTGCCATTTTCCGACCAATAGATGGTAGTCACTATCCACTACGGATTGGCTCATTTCCTCGACAACAACCAATGACCACTGTGTTTCACAACAAGCTGGTCCGCGTAATGCGGAAATGGGTTTTGACTTGAGACCGGCGAGATAGCATCCGTGGCAATTACTGGGGAACCTTGTGACAGGAACACAGAGGAGATGTGATTTTTCAGTTCCAAGTGTGCACAACCGTTGATTCACATATCTATGACGTGTCAGACATCCAACGGCGTATCTTGAGACGACCGGAGGTTTTAGATACTGTAGCCACTATTCGGTCAGAAGATGACAACATGGTGGCTTAAAAATTGAAACTTTGGTTGCTGCAACATTTGGTTCCATTTAAAATTGCCGTTGTTCAAAATTGACCGCAGACAATACGGTAGTACTGATAATATTTAGTTGTTCAAAGGTCTTAGTAGCAGAAAATGTATAGAATTGAAGGAGGCTGTTGGATGACCAACTAGAGGTTTGAACAGTACCCAAAAAGGCCATGGCTTCAGCTCATCTTCTCTGCAACAACAATCTCTTCAACGCTTCGTGCAGTTCCTTTGGTAAAAGCAATTCTCCTTCGTTTAGGCCAAGTGGGTCTGTGAGTTTTAATCAAAGGCTTCAATTTCCGAGGACCCACGTTGTTAAGGCCAACCAAAAACAAGTAGAGGTTCTGGTTTCATTCGCTTTCTTGTTACATTTCCTCCTCCAAGTTTTTGAATTCTGTTTTACTTGATCGGTTGGTTGCTTGGTTGAACGTGAGTAGATAGCGTATGATCCTGAGGAGAAGTTAAATAAGTGGGCAGATGAAGTTGACAAGAATGCTCCTCTCTCAAGGCTCACCTTGTTCTCGCCCTGCAAGGTTTTCTTTTATTCTCTTGCATTTGTTCGAGCATCTAACTTGTCAATTTTTTTTTCTCGTACTCTTGAATTAGCCAGCAAAGTTATAAACTTTAGTGGAAATTGTTATCCTTTCTGTGACGTAGATCAATGTCTTCTTGCGGATAACCAGCAAGAGAGAAGATGGATACCATGATTTGGCTTCTCTTTTTCACGTGAGTTCATCCATATTATATGTTTGCATGAGTTTGAATTTGGTGTTTAAGCTATGCTCCTAAATTCTGTAAAAGTATAGCAACCAAATCCATTTTGATTCAGCCTTTTCTACCCATCTTGTTTTAAATTCCATTAAAGGAATAATTTGGCTGTTCTTCTGAAACTAGGTAATCAGCTTAGGAGACATAATAAAGTTCTCACTGTCACCATCAAAAAGCCAGGATCGGTTATCAGCCAATGTGTCTGGTGTGCCCCTTGATGACAGGAATTTGGTAAGGCAAAACATTTCGTTGTTTTAGTTTGTTTGATAATTGATATTCTTCTCATCATGTCATATGCCATATGAACAATTTGTTTGCATGTGTTTCCATTGCAGATTATAAAGGCCCTTAACCTGTACAGGAAGAAGACGGGCACTGACAATTTCTTTTGGGTAAGGTCCTGCAAATATTGATATTGTTTCAGTGATTAACATCATTAATTTCTTCGTGCCATTCCAAGTTTAAATGTCATATGGTAAAGATCGTTATCGATGGAAATGTATCTGATATGTCATTTGAAAGATCAGTATCGATTGAAATCTGTCTCTGTACATGAAAAATATAGGTGGTAACAGAACATTAGCGTATTGTAGCTTTAAGACATTTTTTTGCAGATTCATTTAGACAAAAAGGTTCCTACTGGGGCAGGCCTCGGTGGTGGAAGTAGCAATGCTGCAACTGCCCTTTGGGCAGCAAATCAGTTCAGTGGTTGTCTTGCCACAGAGAAGGAACTCCAAGAATGGTCAAGTGAGATTGGTTCAGATATTCCTTTCTTCTTTTCTCAAGGAGCAGCCTATTGCACTGGACGTGGTGAAGTATGCCTTCATCTTACTCTACAGTGCATCTTATAGATTCACCTTTGCCTTCAATTTAACTTGATAACTGATCCACATTCACTATTAGTCTCCTAAATCTACATGGCTCTACATAAATATCAAATATGACTACTTCAAGATCATGTGGAATTAACCAGCCATTAAATCATTCAAGATTCCTTTCTCTCCTATTGAAGTTTAAACTACCATGGTGTGACATTGCTTTCACAGTGAATTGATCTAGAATTCAAGTTCTTCAGATTCATAGGTATGGTTGTGACTCCTCTACTATCTAGAGGATTAAGGATGGCTTTGTTCAATCTCATAAGTTGTCTAGTATGGTGTAGGGGAGTTGCTGTAGACTTATCTATTTGATACCGTAAATTTCTCTAACATATTAGGCATTTGTCTATTGGATGTTATAACATCTTGGGTAAAATTTGATCCTCTGGATAAAAGGAGTTCTTGAACATAACAGCCAAGTGGGACTTTTGATGGTTGCTTATATAATATAGTCATTTGGATTAGCGTGATATTAAAATTTCTCAGTTCAATCATCATTTTTGAGTCTCCTTTCACATTGTTTTAATCATATAGCCACAACCATTGGAGTTCTCCATCAATCACAATTACAGTGCTAGAATTCTGAAAAGCATGTTCTGGACTCTGCTTTCCAATTAACCCCTGAACCTAATTTTTCTTCAATTCGTCTAGGTTGTTGAAGATATTCCTTCACCTCTGTCTCTGAACATCCCAATGGTTCTTATAAAGCCCCCAGAGGCATGTCCAACTGCTGAAGTTTACAAGGTAGTTAAGTTTTGTTATTAACAAATGACACTTCTTTGTTGCCGATAAATTTTTCTGATGCAAGTTTTAACTTCTCAGTGCTTTAGACTGGATGAAACTAGTCAGGCTGATCCTTTAATGTTGCTAGAAAAGATCTCAAAGCACGGGATAACTCAAGATGTTTGTGTTAATGACTTGGGTAAGAACATAATGGCATTCATGATTTTTCTTTCTTTTGTTTTTATGAATTTTATGTTACCCTGATGCATCTTGACCTTTTATACTTTTTCTGCACTTGTCATTTGGTTCGATGGTTATTTGGCGGGTTCCCAATTGCTTCTTAAGCTGTGAATTAAAGATAAAATCATTAACTCATGAATAAGAAGAATTAGGTTTCTAAAAGTAACCTGAACTGACTGGGGAGCCATAGGTTTCTTGTAAATTTTCATTAACAAATGTACAGATTCACTAAAATGTTGTTCCACGAATCGACTGACATACCTGTTCTGGATTGGTGTATAAGTTCATGATTTTTCTGGATTATCTCATTGCATCATATTTCCAACCTGGCATTCTGATTTCCTTCCCGTGGGGAAAGATCTAATGTAAAACTATTTGCAGAACCTCCTGCTTTTAAAGTTCTTCCATCACTCAAAAGATTGAAGCAGCGCTTTGTTGTAGCTGGTCGTGGACAATATGATGCTGTTTTTATGTCTGGAAGGTAGCATATTTTTTCTATTGAATCTTTATATCTGGTAGGGAAGCTCTGTACTTTATCTTGTCATCAAACTCAGTGAATAGATAGTGTATACTTCGACAGATAGTGTAGTGATATTCGAGCAAATATGCAGGAATTCATGTTTGCTTGTTAGCTCTGCTCTCTCTCTTTCTTGCATATCCACTAATAGTCAAAAGATAATATAACATTTGCTGTCAATATAGAGTTCATCAGGATGACTGAAGGTTCATTTATTTCTGTTCTTCGATTTATTTGATTCAGTGGAAGCACTATTGTTGGGGTTGGTTCTCCAGATCCCCCACAATTTGTGTACGATGAAGATGAGTACCAAGATGTTTTCTTCTCAGGTAAAGAACTAACAACCCTGTCTAGATTGCAATTACCTCTTCAGGGCAATATAGAGTTCCATTACATTTGTGCTATATCTCACAAAATGTGGGTGATTTCTAAGTTTGCCTCTGCTAACATCTGATCCGATCATACTTGCTTCAGAGGCCAAGTTCATCACTCGCGAAGCGAATCAGTGGTACAAGGAGCCTGCTTCATCAACTACTTGTAACTCGCATTAGTCAAATGAATGATTTGGTCTCTTGTAATAAAGATGATAGCCATGTCATGGGACCTTCAGTTTTGCTTTTGTGCTGCTCATTCTAGTGTTCAACGATTGTTTCGGTTTCGCTCCTGGAGATAAATAAAAGCAGGAAAAAAGGTCACGGTGTTAAAAAGGCGCTGAGACTTAGCTGTGGAATAAATTTTAAATATTATTTTTGTTTGTTGAATAAAAATCTTAATTAATTATTATTAATGATTTTTTTATTATAAAAATTATCTTAATTAATAAAAGTTGGTAATTTTAATAAAATGGCATACACGTTTTGTAAAAAAATAGTGAATTATAAAAAATATTTAAAAATTAAATACAGCTACATAAGATTTCGTATATTTTATTCTTTAACTATAATATAAAAAACATGACATTATTAAGTGCATGTTTGGATTGACTTTTAGAAGGCAATAAGTACCTTTTTAACCACAAAAGTCTTTTAAAAAAATAGATGTTTAGCTATAAAATAAAAAAGTACTTCTTTAATAGATATAATTTTTTTGATTGCTAAAATGCAACTTTTTATGAAATTCAAATTTGTAGCTTCTAAAAAAAGTCTCTCAAATAATTTTTTGGGTAGATTTTTCAGATCAATTAATGAGTTTATTTTTAATCCCTTTTGTCTTTATATTTTACACATAATTCTCATAATACCTATAAACTTATCTTTATATTTATTATGTATTTAACTATTTATTCAACTTGAATATTTATTTTAAAATTTATATAATATTATTTAGCTTTTTATATATGTTTTAATATTTATTTTTGATATTAATTTACTTATGTTATAATTCATATAAAAGATTTGGTTAAATATATTTTCATTTATGTTTTATATAGTTTAAAAATATATAATAATTAATATATTATGCTTTGCATATTGTTTAATATACTTTAAATAATATTTATATGCATAAATAATTTTTATTATAAAATAAAATATATTTAAAATTAAATATACTTTTTCTTTTTATGTTTTCAAACAATTTACGGTAAGAAGTTCTTTTTCAACTAACTTCTTAGAAAAATTTTTCTCAAAAAAGATATAAAAAAAGCTTTATTAACAAAAGCTTTACTGATATAAATCCAACCAAATAGAAGCTAAATTTGATTTAATCGAACGTATATCGACAGGGATGGAGCCAGACTCAATTCTAATTTATCGGCTCAGTATAGCTTTTGCCAACCAGTTAATATGTTAACTTTAATTTATCGGCTCAGACATAACCGAACTATTGTTAACCCTAAGTCCATGATTATATCACTGAGTTATTGACATAAGATTATACCGCATTGATTCGAGGCAGTTAAAATATTGCTGGTGCATTCTCCAGGCATAAGCCAAAAACTGAAAAACATACCTGTAGTTTCACTTTCACCAAAAGATACAAAGATAAAGCTATTTGAAAGTGTACTATATACAATCAAAAGGCTTTACTTTTCTCATTAGGCACACACCATAACCACATCCAAGCACTACTTAACTTCAATATATCAAAAAAGATCTTAGGAACTTACGATTTTGATCCAGGTATGTAACTTGAGATGCAGATGAGACCACATTTATTCAACTGTGTGTAAAGCTATTTGAACGTGTACTATATACAATCAAAAGGCTGTATTTCTCTCGTTAGACACACCATAACCACATCCAAGCACTAATTATATAAAAAAAGATCTGAGGAACATACGATTTTGATCCAGTTATGGAGCTTGAGATGCAGATGAGACAACATTTATTCAACCGTGTTCCTCCTATGTCCTTCAGTGTTTGAAAGATTAGTTGCGTTAACTTCACAATCTGTTATAGCAGCCTGACAATTCCCTTCCCATGACAGGAACAATTTCCCATTTCCACCATCACTACCTTGCGATGATGACCCTGTTTGTGGATTGAAGCAAGGCAAATCCACCTGACACTGCGGTGCAACCACCGACGACAGCAAGCCACAGTCACCATCCTTAAAAATGGTACTATTGGCACCCTGCTTTTGGAATGGAAATGCACCCAATTCACTATCAATCTTCCCTCTCAGGTCAACCAATAAGCTCCTGAGCCTAGAGACTTCAGCTTCAAGAATTGCCTGACTTTGAAGTTTCCTGACTAATTGCTGATTCAATACACGCAGTTTCTTAACTTCCTCTTCTAAGTAAGCAGTTTGTGCCTTCTTTTTCTCCCTGTACTTTCGCACGGCCTCTCTGTTTCCTGATGGCCTTTTGGAATTTGATTTGGAACGCTCCTTGTTCTGTCTACCTTCTTCTTCTTCAGAAGCAATAACCTGAGTATGCGTGTGGTAACATGTATGTGTATGAGTTGCATCAGGACCAGGAGGGTTACAGGTGTGAGTGTGAGTACACGTCCTGGTGTTCTTCAACAAATCGTCAAGAAATGAATCTACTGATGCTGAGCCCTGAAAATTGCTTGATGAATCTGTATTCGGTAACAAAACACGATCTGAAAGCTCTACCTCTCCATCAGCCATATTGTCCCTCATCGGACCACGCCAACTTACAAATTCTTGCAGTTTAACGCCATAAGATAGAAAGTATCAGCAGTACAAAAACTGAAAATTTTCATGCTTTACGAGATTGGGACTGAAAGCACTAAAGAAATCACCTATTACGGAAAGCTACAGTCAATTAGAACGTGATGATCTTTCCACACCATCAGTATTCACAATCAGCAAAACTTGCGACAACCCACATGAGGAGAACCATCAATTATGCCCCAAAACTCAATTACGAGGTTAGGGTTAGAGGAAAGAAGTCAAAAAGGAATATATTTGAGCAATTTTACGAATACCCAGATCAAAATTCTTCACAGGAAGATACACTCGAGCATAAAGAGAAGATCATGATGTTGAAGTAACTCGCCCGCTGAAGAGAATCCAAGCACCAAGCATCAAGCATCAAGTGGGCAAGTGACAGAGCACAGCACTTTCTAGTGCACAAACATCAGAAAAGATGGCTGATCAGATTGCAAAGTCAGAGAAAGAATATTTAGATGCGTTGCTAGTAAGGCTGCACTTGTAATAGAAGATTCTGTAATGGCTAATCTCCAACTTTTATCAAATACGTGGAAGCAACAAGCTCCTCTCACATGCTTCTGGAAATCCAGGCTTAATAGTCCTTTCCTTCCAGGGCATTCCTAACCCTGCGGGCTATCCAACCGCTTACTCTTCAACTTTACGCCCACTTATAGGCAGTTGACAACTGCTTAACTGCCATTTGAAATTAGAGACTGATGATGACGTGCTTGCCAATGATCGATGGTGGTGGAAAGTCGATCGAATTGAGTTGACATATAACTTGAGTTTAATCCGAATTTTTCTAAAGTATATTTTTATATTAAATTTTGATTAGATTACGTAGCTTTTCTTGTTCCTTCTTGGCTGCTAAGTCTTGATGTGAACTTTAGTTGACAAATTTGGATGGGTGATAATTGCGGAACACTTTTTCTTTACGGGTATGGAAGTCCTAAGATCATGTGTGCCAAGTTCAATCATGCAAGTGGGTCTCTTGTGGATTGATTTTTAATGAAAGATCTACGCCATGAGAAAGCTTCTTCATAAGTTTAACTCACGTCTAAGGCTTAAAGAAAGTGGATTCCAAGGCTGCGTGTGATTGGCAGATCAGCAAATGAAGAATTAGCAGCCAAGGTTTAAGTTCTAGGGCTGCCAGGGAATCCAACGGTGGATCGACTACTTCATAAGCAGATGCTCTTGGGAGCGGCAGCCCTTGCATGATTTGGTCCAAATTTAACATGTTATATCCAATTGGACCGAACCTTGGGCCTTTCAACTCTTTGGTGGCCAAGACGCTGTCCTGCAATGTTCCTTCTCAGTGTTTCCGTTGTAGTAACTCTAATCCTGTATGGTTACTGTCCCCATATATGGGGACAGATAAAAAAACAAAATAATCTTGTGATCCACATGTGTTTGGTTGATGTTTATAATTTTTTGTCCTCTGTTTTCAATAGGCAGAGACAAACTAATCATGTCTATTTCAAAAGCGAAAGACAAAAGAAATTGTCTCTGTCTCCGTATGAAAAACGAAGATACTGTCTAAGTTACCCCTAATTTCTGTCTCTCCCACGCCCATCTCTCCTCTGTCGCACGCTTGACACCGCTCTAGACTTCTCTGTCGCACGGTGGCACTGTCTTCTCGAAGATGTTCACGAGGTTTGTCAATTAAAATGGTTGGTTTCATTCGCTGGAAAATGTCATTGTCCCCATTAGGTCTACATTTGTATGGGCACGCAAATTTGCTCCATCTTCTCTTGTTCTTTTGCGATTTGTTGTCTTGAATAGGCAGTGTGGATTTTCTCCTGTAGGTCTTCTTGTTGTTGGGTGTTTGGGATTTTTTTTTCTTATATCAGATTACCGAGAGCTTTTTCGACATTTATTTGCAAAAAAATTGCTGGGATTTTTCATGTTGGTCTCTGATTTCCTTTCGAAATATGTAACTTTTGTCTTCGTTTGTGTTTAGGTTGCATAAGG
>JANZLD010000008.1:7496157-7513316 GCA_026413575.1 Erythroxylum carthagenense | reverse complement strand
AAGTTATAAATTCTTATAGAGAGATAGAGGAATATGTTACATATTACTTATAATGAAATTGATGTTTATAAGTTGCTCTATGTAAGTGTGAATGTTTATTAGTTAATCACATTATTTTTTTATCAGGGGTAAATGTGTCATATGAAATAATTGAATTCAATTATAATATTATTATATTTGTTCCAAACAGTGTAATTGAATTCAATTCTAATATTACTAGATTTGTTCCAAACAGTGTAAATTGAATTCAATTCAATCTTATTAATGTAATTGAATTCAATTCGTTAATGAATTCAATTCACGCAGGCTTCCAAACAGGCCGTTAAAGAAAAGGAAAGGAAAAGAAAAAGAAACAACGTGAAAGTGAAACTGATATTTCACTACCTTCAATGATAACCATATTAAAGCATAAAGTGTAATTCCAATTTTCCTCTTTTTCATGTCCTCATAAAATAGGTAAATGGAACTAACTCTCTATTTTGATACAATTATTTGATTAAAGTACCTGCTACACTTTTTTTATTATAAATCCCAAAATTGATTATATTCTAAAAATGTATTATCTATTTGTATATTATTATTTAAGTGTCACAAAATTTATTTATTTATTATTTTTTATATTTTTAAACTAACATAATATTAAATTTACTTTAAAATTTAACAAAATATAATAAAAATATTTGATAATTAAATAATGTCGTAAATAATTAATATGATATACTACATTTACCATTATGTTAATTCCCATAAAAATTATTACCTAAAATTCAATAAATATAATAAAATTATTTGATAATTAAATAATATCGTAAATAGTTAGTATAATATACTACATTTATCTAGTTGTTTGACAAAATAATATTCAATCATTTCTATATTTGTAGAATAGAACAATATTTGGCTTGACAAATTTAGAATAATTAATAAATTAAAATATAATTTACTATTTTTTCTCTTAATCATGTTGATTTCTTGTATTTTTAAAATTTAATTTCTCATATTGAGTCACTTATATACGATATTAAAATTTAATAATAAAAATATGCTTTTAAAATTTACATATTTGTATGTTTCGATTATCAGGATCTTTTTTTTTACTTTACTCAGGCCTATAAAACATTAGAAACAACCTACGTACAATTATGTGATTAAAGTTATGATAGTTTTATTCAATAATTTATAAATTATGAAATTTGAATAAATTTAAATTTATGTATGTATAAGATAAAATTTTAAGATTTAAGATTTATTTTATAAATTATAAGATGCCTTTCTCGTTCTCTTTTAAGTCTTTTAAACATTTTCTTTAGTCTTTCATTTTATAATTTGCCTTATTAGTTTGATTATATAGCACTTCTCTCTTAGTTATTTAGCAGTTTATTATTGTTCTTATCTTTTTTCTAATTAGTGTATTTATTTATTTATTTTATCTTTTATTGTTAATCTTTTATTTTATCAATTTTCTTTAAAATAAATCTTAAAAGAAGAAGAAAGATATAATCGTTTATTATGGAATTCAGCTGATAGCCCCAATTTTTGGGAACACTTAACTTCACATTTCAATAGAGATATCTATTCTATCAACATACTATTATATAGTTCTATATTTTTTAAAAAAGTAAATTAATAAAGTAAAGAATATAATTTTAAGAATTAATTATGCTACATTTTATGTTGTAAAGTAGCATAATTCTATCAACGTAACTTTATCTCTATATTACGTTATTCTTTACTTTATTTTATGTTATAATAGAGATATCTATTTCAATAGAGATATCTATTCTATCAACGTAATTTTAAGAATTAATTATGCTACATTTTTCGTAATTATCTTTTTCTATTTTAATCTTCAAATTATTAGTTTTTCTTTTAGATCTTATTTAATTATCACACAATTTATTCAGTCGTACTTAATTAATTTTTAATTAAAAATAATAACAAAACACATAAAATATAAGTATCAGATGTGAACTAATCAAATATCACTAATTCAGTAATATAAAGAATGATGACAAATGTGATTGAAGTTGCTTCAATGTAAGTTTAATATGATTACCTGATGCTGATGCCTAGTCAATAAACAATGAAAATTTATGTTATTCAATAAGTCAGATACGATTGGCACGAATACTTCAACAGCCTTCAGTACCAATGCCTTGTTCCTTGAAGCCTCCAGTGCTATGTGACCAGCATGATCCGAGTAATACATCTGGCCTGGTCAAGTCAGTTATGTCAGGAACCATCTTACCTTCAAGACAGGGGCTAAGACTTGATTTGCTGTTTCGGGCTTAATGCATCCTGCGTGGAACTCATGGGCAAATTCATTAGTGAATAAACTTACGGGGCAGTGTTAAGCAGCTCAAACTACATACGATCACGTGACTGCATACCCACCTGGCTCATCTGGCGAGATTCCGTTGACAGGAGTACACTCATTAAACACTGATGCAGCAGAATGGCCTAGAGGAGAAGTTGGATCGGGGTGCACTTCCCACCTGGACACATAAGCGTCTGCTACTTCGCCTGGTGTGTCAAACGTATCTGAGATTTGCTGGGTTGAGCTTGCGCATTTCAAGTTTTTCAGAACTTGTGCTTCATAAAGCACTGCTTCTAAGAGTCCACTGTTTCGTGGTGAACAAAATTCTGAGTGAGTTTGCTCTGTTGGGGGTGATTGAATCAGATAATCAACAGACTCGAGAGAAGCCAGTGGAGAAGCAGGCGTGCTCCAGCTATCTTGTTCAGTTTCTGAATCTTGGAATGAAGGGAGCTCCAACTTCCTGGCCCCATTTAGGGGCTCAGAAGAAGAAGAGTAACTGCCACTTAATAGGGGATTATTACCCGGAAGAACAGCCAATGATGGCTTTCCGTAGGTGTTGACACCGGGATCATATGGAGTGCTTAAGCTTATTGGCTCTGGTATCTTTTCATATGCATAATCTAACTGAGTGAACGTTGAGAGACCGCAGTTCATACTGCCATCCACAATAGAAAAGAAAGTCTCTGACTCTCGCGGTCGTTTGGAGGGATAAATTGTTGGGGACATAAAAGTGTAACTATGGGAAGCCTCAGAAGTCTGTTTCAATATGGTGCTTGCAGGTGTATCAGCCAGAGTCCCTGAATAAGAAAAAACACCTCGATTGATCTCCAGATTTTTGAACTGCACTTCTGGAATCTCAAAACTATCCTGCTGCATCAGATTGGGATCATGTGGCTCCCCATTTTGCAATGTAACCATGTTCTGACTTCCGTAATTCTCATCGAACATCTGCAGGCATACTTCAGGAGGATAAATTGGTAAACCGGCCCGTTGTAGTCTCTTTATTCTTGTATTCCAGTAATTCTTGATCTCATTATCCGTGCGTCCAGGTAACTGGAAGAGGGGGAAACATCAGAAACACATGAAAGTCAAGGTGAAAATAGAAAATAAACAGGAATATATGTAAACTGTTATGTCCAAGGAATAATTATTTGGAAATATCAAGCATTGCAAGCCAGGAACCATCCATGAACAATGTGGAGTCTGTTCCAAACTGAGTACATTTCTAACCACAAGAATTCTTTTATTGTTTTTTGGCATTTTTTCCTCATTAATTTAAAAACAGCCATACTCTGATCAAAAGTTCAAGTTTTACTTTTGCAAGTGTAGATGAAATTACAGTTTGTGATTAGCCTTTAATAACATAACCATGATGAAAGGCTCAGTGTTTTAAATCAATAACAATTTGAAACTTCTAACGCCCATTCTAAGATATGATCTATAGTTAGGCTAAACCTCGTGGAAAACAGAAAGACTCCTCTCAACTATAGATACTAGGTTCTCCAGTTAAGTTTTAAACTCAAGTAGACATGCTTAAAGCATCTAAGCTGTCTGCTCTAATGCATTTGTGCAAACCCTTAGTGCAAACTATATCTCAAGAAGATCAATGCGCATGCACTCTTACGTTTTCACACCCACAGAGATGTAAAGAATCCAATTTATGAATATATTGAGGTTTGTATCTCTCATCAGACATCACTTACCACCCATACAGTATCACTAAAAAGTAAAAAGGCAAACGTATTATTCAAGAAAACCTTGAAACATATACAAACCTCAACAGCCATTCGAGCCCATCTGTTTCCCATCTTAGCATGTAGCTCAATAATTCGGCGCTCTTCCTCTGCAGTGAATGCACCTTTCTTCAAATCTGGTCTTAGGTGATTTGCCCATCGCAAACGACAGCTTTTTCCACACCGGGAGAGATCTGAGTGCTTCTGGACTGCATTCCAATTCCCCTCCCCGTGTTTACTGACATAGTCCACTAAGATTGCATCTTCTGCAGATGTCCAAGGGCCTTTCTTCAAAGGACCGTTTCCATCCAAAGATCCTCCATCTTCAACTAGAGAATCGCGACCGCACTTGGACCTCTTTTTGTCCTCATTCCCAATCACCATGCTGCTTATCCGCTGCGGATGCGTTTGTTGCTACAGAACCCGATATCTGAACAATTCAGACAAATATTTGCAGAACCGATGACGATTTAAGCAACTGCCTAACTTGGAAAACCAATTTTATTTCTCATCCCAAAGCACAAGACAATAAATCACACAGTGATCATATACAAAACAGAAGTTCCATTTCGTTTATTCGTCAATTACCCCTATTATTTAGGCCTACCTGTAAGTATCAATGAGTCAATATTAGCTCCATAATCAGTTTCTGCACGGCTTGTTTTCCCATTTCAACACTTGTACTAACTTGTATATCAATCTACAAAGCGCAATCTGAATACAACAGAATTGAAAAAAGAGAGAGCTTGTTTACCCGGATAAAAGGGAAGTCCGAAGTCTAGTGAAGTCGCCGTGCTGTAATTGAAGAAATCAGCCCCTCATGATTGTCCACTCCACAGAAGAACTAACACAATGTACGCCCAATCAGTCGCCATAAAAACAGATGAAAGAAACAGAACAATACGAACATGAAACTTTTTTTAAAATTTTAAATAACTCATATACGAGCTACAAAACTGCAAAACAACAGTAGAAGAAATGGGGCTACAAGTAAAGGACCAAATTCAGTCAAAACGAAGCTCTAGGACCGGATTTTTATCTTCTGTGACAAAAATGAACACGAAATCAAAAATAAGAAAATTTGCAAAGGACCCAGATCGTTTAAAAGAAAATCCAACCAAAAGACAACAACATCAAGGAACTCTAAACTGGGATAGGAATGAAGAGATGCAATGTAAAGCATATGAAAACTCTGGGCCGAGA
Source organism: Erythroxylum carthagenense (assembly GCA_026413575.1). Classification (NCBI taxonomy): domain Eukaryota; kingdom Viridiplantae; phylum Streptophyta; class Magnoliopsida; order Malpighiales; family Erythroxylaceae; genus Erythroxylum; species Erythroxylum carthagenense. The sequence continues at coordinate 7,508,063 of JANZLD010000008.1, read as the reverse complement.
GATGAAGAGATGAAAAAGTAAGTACATAAAAGAAAAAAGTACTGCAACAGTGGGAGGAAAGAGCTCAAGTGAAGTGGAATTCAAGTTTTAAAAATCAAAACAACGGCATGAAATTGCAGCAATTGAAAGAGCGAAAGATCCGGGGGAGTTAGATTACATAGATGGCAAGATTAGAGTGAATTTAGGATAGACATAATGGGATAGAAGACCAGCTCTTTGTTTCTTTTATTTTTTTAGTTATTTATTATTATTATTTATGAGAAAGTGGAAGGTGTTCTTATCATTTGACTCCTAATTGAAAAAGCATAGACTGGGGCCCACGTAATCTTACTTGGGTTTTTGTATAAATCTCTTTTTGTTAAGATACTCTATCTAAAATCGTTTTTGGTTTTCCTCGAGCAATGAAGTGATAATTAAAAATGTCAATGGCCAAGCCCGGCCCGACCATAAGTTAGGGTAACCCAGTTCAATTACGAGCTGATTGGCCCATGATTTGAGGAATCAGGAGCTGGTCAAGTCAACTTGGCTCCTTTTATATTTTTTTAAATATAAAAAACGATATCGTTTTTAGGTAGTAATCAGGTCATAAGTTTGGTAGGGTTGATCATTTTTGACCCGTGACCTCATCAATTAGAGTCAAAATTAGAGCCAAAATTGAATCGAAATAAAATAGTTGGAATCAAAATTGACATCTCTAATGATAATATAAGAGGCTTTTATGAAATTAAAAAGGAAAATAGATTTTTTTATTTTGAAGTTGGTGTTTGTAAAAATTAATTTTATAATTATTGAAAATAAAATTATGAAATTTTATATAATTAAATAAATTTACACATTAATTATTATGTTTCACTTAAAAATTTGCATCTTTGTTTGCATTTATACTAAGCCCTTCATTTTCAGTATAATCATGAAATAGTTCTTCCATTTATCCATATATTATAATAAAATTATATATCACGAAAAAATAAAAGAATATTTTTGCTTTTTTTATATAAAGGAAAAAGTACGTCAAATACGAATTAGACGGAAGAAACTGCGCTCCGACTGATCTTCTAAAAGAAGATTCTGGCGCCCTAATAAATGGGGATGTTCCAAAATATAAAAATATTATGCGTAGAATGTCAAAATAAAGAATGCATGTAATTAAACAATTTATGCGGATCTCGCTGTCTTCGTTTTCTCCTATAATCTCATAAACATCTCTTACTTTGATATAATAAAAAAAATATCCTCAATATAATACTTATCTAAACATATAAATAACATAATATTATCAAAAATAAATAAATCTTATATAGTTATTAAATATGTGAAACTAGAGATGACATTGGGCCGCGATGGGTCGACTGAAGTCAACAAGTTAGGCCCGAGTTGAGGGACCTTAAACTCAATTTTTCTAAACAATAGGGGCAAGCAAAATGATGCCGTTTTGTTAAAAATGACATCATTTTTGTTTTTCTAATAAAAAAATTTTAAGTCCCGGTAACAGATAGGGGCGACAATAGGTCGGTCCATGAGTCAATCTGACTAATTCTTTTAAAATTAAAAGTTTGCAACAATGTCTTTTTTTTAATTGAATCTACACTAGAGTTGCCTAGGCTTAGGTTTGCCTGAAGCCTAACTCTTCTAAATAAAGTTAGGTTTCAAATCAATTTGGGTTTAAATTTAGGCTCATAGATTTGATCATTGAAAACATCTGTATTTATATTCAGATGTCAGTTCATTGTCATCCGTAATAGCAAGGAGTTAGATATGGGTGATCTCGAGCCCCACCCAACTCATTATTATCTCTATATGAAACATACGTTAAACGAGCAACAATACATAACATTTTTTATTGAAAAATTCTTTTACCCTGTATGGTATTTATTTATCATATGACACATATGCATATATATATATATATGTGTACTTTCTATTGCTTTTATATAATACTTAAAAATGAAGTTATAATATTAAAATGATTAACTCCCATGTAAAGATATAATAACAACAAGTGTATAAATATACATAAAAATATAAAAGTATTAGTTTATATATAATAAAACGGGTAATTAAACTTTTTAATTTTTATTTAACTTAGAATATTAGTTTACATTTAAAAATATTAGTTTACATTTAATTTTGAACGTAAAGAGTCACATCAAATTAATATTAACTACTATGTATCGCATTTGTGTCGTATTATAATTATAGATTTTTAATTTATTAAATAATAAAATTTATATTTAATTTATTAAATAATAAAATTTATACATATTATATGAAAAATAGTAATATAATTTAGCTCGCTGCATCAATCACATTAATAGAGAATTTAACAATAAATTATTATTATTATTATTATTATTATTATTAAAGTTCTAAACATAATTTTTGTAAAATTAAATATCTAAATTTTAAATTTTTATAAGAATATTCAATAAAATATTAAAAAATATAATATCCATATTTTTATAAATTTTTTTAAAATCAAGTATTCATATTTATCATCTGGGAAGGCCCACCTCGAAGGGCTCAAGTCTCGGCCCATGAGCCGACCAGAATAGCAGGCAGAGCGCTGAAGCTGTGGAGTGTGATGGCTGCTGTCTTGAGACGGAAGAAAACTTGTTATAAACAAGAGGAAACCAAGTTACAGGACAAGGAGAGCTCTTTAGAGACACAAAAAGGTTCAGACAAATACGCCACAGAGAGGAGTTAAAAAAAACAATGAGTAGTATAGGAACTGGCTACGATCTCTCTGTAACGACTTTCTCTCCTGACGGTCGCGTTTTCCAGATCGAATACGCTGCTAAGGCTGTCGACAACAGCGGGTTCAAAATTTTTCTCTCTTGAATTTTATTTTCTGATTTAGGTTTTGTCTGAACTTTGTCTACCCAATTTGGCTGCTGGGTTAGTTATTGTTTGCTGATTTGTTTCTTAGAAGGAGCCGTGAATCGCAGAGAGTGGAGTAGTAGGTCAAATTGGTTCCGTTAGGTTTGTGTTTTTAATTATCTTTTTTGATTGTTTTGCAGGACTGTTATTGGAATCAAGTGTAAAGATGGGATTGTTATGGTAATGCTTCTTTCTGTTGGGGTTTCTTTGTTTCTTCCACTATTTTACTTTGTCACACAATTGTAGCTGCTGTTTTCTGTTCAAGTGTAGGGTGTAGAAAAGCTTATAGCGTCTAAGATGATGTTACCTGGTTCCAATAGAAGAATCCACTCTGTCCATCGACATTCTGGCATGGTACATTTTGCCTGTTTACTTTCCCTTTCTGTCTACTTCTTCTTGCCAATAGAAGTACAAGGAATCATAGAATTGTGTGTAAACATTCTGAGGAGTTTTAACCTTTATTATGATGTAAAGCCTCATTATGGCCTTGATGGAAGCTTACTTTTGACATTGTAGCCTCTGATCACTTTCTTCAAGGGGAAAAGCATGCTCTTTTGGAATGGCTTGAATGTTGAGATTGGTTTGTGTCTGCATGAGTTAAAGTGATATTCTAATAAAGTTAATACAAGATAATGCAACTTTCACTTACCTAAATAGCAAGATATTTGGCCAATTTTATTGGATGAAACTCTTCTGAAGTTCGCTCTCTTGCTCACACACAAATATTTGGCATTTGCTATCAAATATCAGGCTGTTGCTGGTTTGGCAGCTGATGGAAGGCAAATTGTTGCACGGGCAAAGTCTGAGGCTACCAACTATGACAGGTTTGTTATTTGAGCCATGTCTGTGATATCATATACCACTGTGGTTTTGAGACTAGTTGAAGTATTTGAAAGGAACAAATATATATATGAAATTGAGATTCATGATAAATTTTTTACAGTAATTTTATTTTGTGATCCCTGAAAACCAAAAATTCTATATTTTTCTGTGTCTACTTATCTGCTTTAGGCATAGATAGTATGTATACACTGAGGGATAATGCGTACCTTATCAGTCAATGCCATTTTGCTCTGAGAACTGTGAGATTTATACAATTGATAAATCACAGCCCCGCCTATAGTTAAAAAGATAAATCTACTTTTGAGGAATCATTAAATGCTCAACGCGATTGTTTCATACATCAGCATCGAATCAGGCATGATCAGTGTCCATACTTGATTGGTTAGTCAGCCTGCTTAGTGTTCACAGCACTTGTTCAGTTGCTTGATTTTTTGCCCCACTATAATTTTTTTATCATGGTTTATAATTTTAATAACTTCTTGCTAGATTCATGTTCATAACCTGAATAAAACAGCCATTTGTAATTGACAACTAATTTGCCTTCAACTCAAACTCCTACAGCGAGTCTGTAGGAAGTTTTTTCATTAAGTTGTTGTTAGAACTTGGGTGTCAATAGCCTATTTTGCTTCTGGTTATAAATTAAGACTTAAGTATTTCCTAAAGATTGTTAATTTTGACTTTGTTTTATTCTAATTTCTAGCATTTATGGGGAGGCAATCCCAGTGAAGGAACTTGCTGACCGTGTTGCTAGTTATGTGCATTTGTGCACTCTCTATTGGTGGCTAAGGTAAGGAAAGGCTTGATTCTTTGACTCTGATCATGAAACCCTTCTTTGTCAACTGTGCTACATGTCCTTGATGTTCCTCAAAAAGAGGTACATAAGTTTTCCTTGAAATGCAGGCCCTTCGGTTGTGGGATAATTCTTGGTGGTTATGACAGAGATGGACCACAACTGTACATGGTTGAACCATCTGGCATCTCATATGTAAGTTGATTATGTGCTATTTATAGAGTGTACGTGACCTCATTTCTTGATTTCTTGGCAATTATCTCTACCTAGGGGATGTCTGAATCTTGTTTTTGATTCTTTTGAAACTTTACTCTTTGATGTTTCTTGTGACATTATCATCGTAATTTTTATGATGGGTGTAGAGATACTTTGGTGCTGCAATTGGAAAGGGAAAGCAGGCTGCTAAAACGTGAGTATCAAATTCTATTTCCTAAAATGAATTCTTTTTTGATTGGGGGAATTTATGAATCCAATTTCTTATTATTTATTTAGTACTTAAATGATTGAATGATGTTGTCATAGAGAAATCGAAAAGTTGAAGCTGTCTGAAATGACTTGTCGGGAAGGAGTTATCGAAGTAGCTAAAATGTGAGTTTGTCTCTCTTCATCTCCTAAATAGTGCCTTTGCTCTTTTCTCCACAGTATGTTATATACCCTGTTGTATATTTGTTTCTGCAATGTTTGGCTTATACCATCCTCTTGAGATCTTGTTCTTTTTCCTTTCTTTGCCCATATCCTTGTTCATTTCCCTTGCAAAGTTACCTAATCCATGAAATATTCATATAGCTAGCAGTTTTTTTTCCCCGCCGGCTTTGAACTCCTGTAGGTTAACATTGTCAATTTCTAGTTGTTTTCTCCATATAAGATGAAAAACTCCTGGCTGTGGGTAAAGTTGCATATCGGACATATAGTTGTGTTAACTCATGTAACTTCTGCAATTTGTACTAGGTGCAAAACGTTGTGCTTGATCTTTAATTGATTTCATAGAAAATTATAGTCCCATGGGAAGGTTTGAGCCATTTCTAAATTTTCTGAAGCTTGGTGTCATGCTTATTGTGAGTCTAAATTTTAAATCTTGCGCTTATTTTGTCATTTTAAAATTATAATTTGAGACTGAGCTTGCCTTGAATTCAGAAGAATAGGACATTATTGCTTTCGCTTGGCATGGGAAGAAATTATAGAGCTGAGGCAGGGACTCAGCAAGTTTGGCATTATTAAAAGACAATTCTGTTGAGCTCCGTGAAAAGAAGGACAAATCTTTAGACAATCTGATTGAAAAATTTTTAGATGATCTCATAACTATATGGATAACTGCTTCTTAAAAGTTGGGTACTAACCATTATGCTAGGTCTCAATTTTTATTAAACATCTAAAACCATACGCTTATTGAGTGCCTTGATACTGGCAGACTTCACCACTTATATTGTCACAATCATTTTAGAAATTATCCGGTATAGTTGAAGCACTGCAAAATGGTCCTATTGTCAAGAAGCTAGATGAGTGAAGTCAGAGAGAAGAATGCATATTTTTGTGCTCTCACAATGGCTTGCATTTATATTTTTCCTTATTTTGGAGGATATCAATTGTCTTTCCTATTTTCCACGAGCAGCATTTACAAAGTGCATGATGAGGCAAAGGACAAAGCTTTTGAACTGGAAATGAGTTGGGTTTGCGATGAGTCAAAGAGACAGCACCAGAAGGTATTTTCCGGGCCAAATTTCTTAGTCCTTGACTGCTACCTTACTAATTGAAGACATAGTTTAGAATCTTCTGTTTGTAATTTGAGTGGACGCTGATAACCAGCATGAGTAGAAATAATTAAATTGCTTTATTAAGTTCATGTGCATGTATGATGTTGAATAACATGAAATCATACAGAAAGGTGATTGTTTGGTCTCATCCAAGTCTAATGGTGCTGTGTGGATGATGTTTCTCAATTGAACCCAGGTTCCTGACGAACTCCTAGAGGAAGCCAAAGCTGCTGCTAAGCTTGCACTTGAAGAAATGGATGCTGACTAAAGTTTTGAGTAACATATAGGAGCTCCTTTTTGGAGGCCAGTCATGTATGACACTTAGCATTAAACATTATGTGTTTTCTTGGATTACCTTTTTCAGAAACTGATTGTCTTTTTCAGGCGTTGGAGATTTACATATTGATTTGCTGCTTAATCTATTGCAGTCATCCTTAAATGCAGGCATGGAGTTGTAATTATACTCTACACGTGAATATCCGGGCATGGAGATGTAATTCTTTGGTGATTGGATGAGGTTATGTTTGACAATTAAGTTCACGCTCGACTAGGTTCAGTCCAATATAGTTTGAATTCAACGAGTTTATTTAAATTAAATCGAGTTTTAAATCGGATTCGGACTCAAGTTGTCCAGGTCAACTTGGTTTGAAACACACAATTTTTTAAAAATGATATTATTTTTAAATTTTAAATTAAAAAAGAAAATAATTAGTTCAGACTTGGGTTCGATCGGGCCTTACGATCTAATAGAGCTTCGGGTCAAACTTGGGATCGGGCACTAATTATGCTAGGTATTGTAGATTTAATTTAATTTGGTCCTTAATTAGATAAGTCTATTAAAAGCATTTACTTTACTTAACTATTGATGCTTCACATTTGTAACAAAAGACTCTGCAACGCATTAAATAATGCTTTACTTTCGTAACAAAAGCCTCTGCAACGCATTAAATGACGCTTCACTTTAACAACATTAGAACAAATAATGTGAAGATTCTGTGAAGAGTAGGCTATGACTAGGCTGTCAGATTAAATGATGTAAATAGTAAGCTTGACTTTTGTAAGGGATAAAGGCTCTGCCATATTAAACGATGTGAAGCAAGTGTACCAATAACGTGAAGTGTAAGAATAAATAAGCTGCAAAAACGTGAGGAAGAAAGAGACTAATAAATTTTAATTATTTACTTACGTAAGTTTTATATAAGTCACGTATAAACTGCTTGTGAATTTTGTAAAATAAACGACTGAAATTTTATAAGATAAAATAAGACAAGATAATATTAGACAAAGAATCTTCTCCTAAAAAAAAAGATACTTATCTGAGGATCAAAGAAAAAAATGTTATAACTGTCCACGGTTTTGTTTGTTGTTTATAAAGAATCAGGTAAGTCGTCGTTATGTTTAGCGGTGGAAGTGAAGCGAAAATTGAAAAGTTGAAAAAATGATGTTTAGAGGAAGAACATTATCTGTTAGAATGTGGACCCTGATAATTAAGTTTAGACTTTCCATCAAGTACATGATTTATGGTAAATAAAATTTTAGTCTCTTATGAACATAGTCATATTTTGATAAATCATGTAAATCTATATGTATTTTACTATTTTTACACTTATTTCTTTAGTTGTTGTGATTGCTCATTTTTAACATTATCTTTTTTATCATTATAAAAAATTAAGTATAGTTAAATCTTTTTTTTTATATAATTTTTATATCTTTCTTCTGTCATGTTTAGTTTTTTTTATTTTGTTATATGTATAATATTATAGACAAAAGAAATAAGAAAAAATACAAAAACGACAGATAAATATGAAGATAAACTTGAAGATGTTACAACATCAATGAAAACACAGAAGGCAAAGTCGGCGCAGAAAAGAAAAAAACTTAATATTTTGTGAAAATAATATTTATAAAAACTTATTTTTAAAAATAAAAAATATTAATTTTACGTTTTCATAAAAAATTATCTTTATACAAATGAATTTAAGAGTCATTTTTTAATTTACAAAAACAAAAAAAAAAAGAAATTGCGCAAATTTCATGAACACACGGTCCTGATCTCGATTGACGTGGATCAGACGATGGGGCGGGGTTAGCAGAGGATCGTGCCCTTGCGCGTGGATTACGACAGGTAACGTACTGGTCCACTTATAGAAGAGAAGCTGTCATCACTCTCGCCGGTAATTGTCGGGAGATTTTGACGCTTAGAATTAGAAAGCTTCCTCTGGAGTCTGGTCTCGGGGCTTTCGTGATCGTCTTCGGTACGGTACTGCACTGTATATCGGTTTCTCTCGTTTACTCGCATGTCATTGGCTTTACTTCTCGACTGCAGAGACAATGACGGCGTGTCGTTTTTTCTGGTTAACAATGCTGCTCCGCCGTCAATGACGACGGACAGCATGCTGTTTTATATTTAGCAATGCTGCTTGTTTCCTGCTTTATTTATGGTTATTTTGTCCCTTTATGTGTGTTCTTAATTGGTTTTTTTATTCAGCTTTTTATTTTTATTTAATGAATAATTTACAGTAAAATAGTCGTTGTTGTCCGGGCTTGTCACCTGTTTTGTTGCTGTGTTATTTCCACAGTGCCTTGATCCTTTCCTTTTTGACTGTTTTATCTCTTTTGTGTGTTTCATTTCATGATCCTCTCCTTTTTTCAGTGCTGCAGAAGAGGCAGCTGTTATTGATCTTCTTCCTGACTTCATTGCTTTAAGTTATAGGTAATCTATCGACTTTATGGTCTCTATGCAGTCAGTTGCATGCTTGCTTTTTCTTGCGTAAGCGTGTCTTTTTGTTCATTAGTTTTAACTTCTGTTGATTTTACTTAAGTTTTGACTATGAAGCCACTAACGGTCAACATTTCCAGTGCTGAGGGTGACTTCTACCACTACAGTGTATGTGAAGTGATTTTATGCAAACGGTATAGTTTTCCCACCACTGATATGTTAAAAACTGCAATTAAGAGCTTTTGACTTCATATTCCATGTGGAACAGGTTTCTGTTTTGTATGAAGATGGCCGGGCAGTCACTGGCAAGGGTATAGGTAGAAAAGTGATTGATAAGAGTGCATGAGACTTGTGATTCTGAGTTAAATGGGAAGAACTTTGCTTATGATGGAGAGAAGAGTTTGTTCAATGCTGGTCCACTTCCGGGCAACAAGCTTGAGTTCACTGCTGTCCTTGAACATGTCTCATCCAATCCGTAATCTGCACTCCGTTTGATCTATTTACTCCTTTTATTTTCCTTTTCTATTACCCTGACCCAAGTAGTTTGAACATTGTTCCGCGGCAGAAATAATGGAAACTCTAGTCCTGGTCCAAATAGGGCTGACAGAAAGAGAGTGCAGCGTCCATATCGGACTAGAACTTTCAAAGTGAAGATAAGTATCCTTTTATTGCTCTTTATAAGGGTAAGAATAAAGAGTTGACGTTATTTTATTCTCACAAGATTGGACCTGGCCAAGTGCCTTATTTGCCCTTTTCTAAGGTCGGGCCTGGATTCATCTTGCATTAACTTTTATGTATTTTATATTGAAATTTTATTAAGCTTGTCATATACATAATATTAACTTAAATCTTAAATATACTTTAACAACATATTATAAATATATTCAATATATAAATATATATAGGAAGGTTATTTGCTCACGTTTATATATTTTGCAATTGATTCAGATATATTTTGTATTTGTATATTCAATCGTGATTTGATAGATAAAATTAACTTCAAAACTCATATTGTTTTAAACGTTTTTGAACAGTATTATCTAATATCTACCAAGAGTCTTACTAGATGTAGGGTACATAATATAGATGATAGATGGAGAAATTTGAAATTATTCATATCTCTTTGATTTGTTTTAAAGTTCAAAGATAACAAGCTAAATGACTACTGATATAAAACAGTATTCAATGGTATATTTTGAAGCTAATCTTTCATAGAATTATTGAAGGACTCTCATCTAATATATGACGATAACCTTATTTATATCATGTCTATTGATACTCAACTTATCCATCATTTTGTTGGTTATTTAAAGAAAGTGAAAGATAGAGTGTGCGTGAAAATAGAGGTGGTATTGAGCTTTTGAAGATATGCTTTCCAATTGATAGTAATGACGATCATGGTTGTTAGGGAGTGTAGAAATGTAAGTCTGTAATACGTTGGTAGAGGAATGAATACTTAGGCTCCTAGTATTAACTTTGCCAAATAGTCTAGTAATAAAACATTTTATATAGGAGATTGGCTTTGTAAGTCTTCAACACTTACATTAACTATCATTTTCTTCCTATATATATATATATGATATTACTATTATAAGTATATTTTACGTACTTAGTTGTTGTGTGTTAGTTGGTGTGAAGATTTTTGATTTGATAAGTACAAGTATACAATATTTTTGGAAAACAAGACAAGCTACGACAGTTCCGTATGGAAGGGTGTCATAAAGAATGTAACAAGTGGTGGATGGGATGTGGTCCAGCTGGTAGATCCAATAATATATTACTTCATTCATGGTCGCGAATAGTGCGAAAAGAGTATCAAAATTGTCACAATTGTTATAAATTCATATGATAGTGCACTTGCTCCTAATGCACTTACTACTAATGCAGTGTATCTTCCTGCTCTTGCTCCTGCTCCTACTCTTGCAAAAAATAGTGCTTTCTCATACTTAAATTTTACCTTCATCACATAGTGTTTGTTCTTATAGTCACGTGCTTCTTCCTCTTCAGCTAGACATGGATGGCATCAGTTCTTGCTTTTTATTAGTCTAGGTTAGTTTAATTCAATAGTTTGTGATCACGGGTTATCGTGTGTCAGATTTTGTTATTTTAGTTTGTTTATTAATCATTGTTGGAGTAGTATTATATCGTTATTAGTCGAATAAAATCAACTTGTCACTTTGGAATACAAGTATTACTCACGTAAGATATCATTTTCACTTCAGATAATGTCTTGCGTCCTTTAGCATTAAATAATTTAAAATAATTAAAATTAAATAAACATATTTTTTTATTTAACAGTTGAAGTCTAATAAAGTCTGATAGTTCCAAGTGCAAGGGCGTTAAACAATTTTTTTCACTTCAAATAAAGTCTTACGCCTTTTAGCATTAAATGTGTTTTTAATTAAAGATAATTTTTATTAATAATGTTTCCAATTAAACATTTTTATTTAATTTCAATTATTTTTTTAATTCTTTAATGCTAAAGAGTGCAGGACTATATTTGAAGTGAAAATGATATCTTCCATGAGTAATAATGTGTTTCGAAGTGATAAGCTGATTTTATTCGACTAGCAATAATATAATACTACTTCAACATGGTTAATAAACCAATCAAAATAACAAAATCAAACACACAATAGCTCGTGATCACAAACTATTGAATTAAATTAACCTAGACTAACAAAATGCAAGAATTTAAGTCATCTATGTTTAGCTGAGGAGGAAGAAGCACGTGGCTATAAGAACAAATACCAAGTCATGAAAGTAGGAATTTAAGTGTGAGAAAGTATTGCTTTTCGCAAGAACAGGAGACGGAGAATGCGCTGCATTAGAAGCAGGTGCACTATCAGGTGAATTTATGGCAATTGTGACAACTTTCATTTCTTTTTTGCAGTAGCTGCTACCATCAATAAAGTAGTATGTTATT
>JANZLD010000008.1:7468168-7478803 GCA_026413575.1 Erythroxylum carthagenense | reverse complement strand
CAAAGGAACGCACCAAGTTTCACGGTGCATCAGTATCTTGAATTTCATGATCAATGCTTCTCATTTGGATATTTTCCTGACGTCTCATTGGATTAGTATTTTGGTTTGTCACGGAAAATGTTGTTTTCTTTTACTAAGCTGTTTGTGTTTTCCAGGGATCACTTGGACAACAACAGTCACATGGTTCAGGAAATTCTAATCTTTCTCATAAATTTTCATCAAGGCATCCAAAATCAGGGTCCAAACGCAACCCAAATGGGGCACCTCCTTTCCCTGTACCCTTACCTTATGCACAACCCTATATGCAACCTGTTTTTCCTGCTGTGGCACCCCCACTGCACATTGCGATTCCTGGATGTTCTTACCCTCCTGGCCCTTCACCTTTTCCTACTGTTGAAACACATTTGTTAAAGAGTGGGACCAAGACACCCCCAACGCAGCCTTTTGTTCCACCTGGTAATGTTCAGTCTCCAGTAAGAGGTGATGCCAATGCATATTTCGTACAATTTCCAAACAGAAGACCTAATATGGGAGATTCAGGTGGTCATATAAACCATCCATGGAACCATCAACGACCCCTTGGTCCTGGTGATCACATCCCCTTGCAACAGGGTATGGCATCAAGGCCTGTAGTCAGGCATCCTTTCTTTGCACCAGCTCCGAGTTTTGTGGTTGGTCCAACTTTTCATGGTAATTGTTTAGTTTCATTGCTCTGTACTTAAGTTAAATATGTGCACTAATGGCTAATTTTTACCTTTGTCCACGTATTTCTCCCATCTTGTTTCCTTTCTTGTTATTCTTGGCTTCATTTATGATGCTCTTTTGGCATAAAATTGTTCAAGATTCTCCTCTATTTCTATTTCTATTAATGTTTATTGTTATGCATTATTGATGTATTATGTATATCTATTTCACAGGACCACCTATATATTATTTTCCTGCCCCCCCTCCTGGTTCTTTTGGGGGACCTCATCCATCACGGTTTTACCCTATGAATCAAGGGATACATGTAGTCTCCCAAGAGATGCTAGCTTTAAAGGTTAACATAGTAAGACAAATTGAGTATTACTTCAGGTTGGTAATTGCTGAGAATAATCAGCAATGATGTTCTGTTCTTTTTCTTCTCCTCTAGCTGCTCTGGCTACTCTTGCTCCTTCACTACTCTCTCTCTCTCTGTTGTACACACTCAGATTCACACGCACTTGGACTCACACACACACAATAAGGTTGAAGCCAACAGAGCTATATCCCAAATGCAATTAACACCCAGCAGTTCTAGTGTTTCTCTTATTTGGATGGAAAAATGATGTCTGTTTGTCATCTCTCATATTTGATATTGAGAAATCAGCAATCTTATGCTATTAAGACAGAATAGAAATGTAATGAGATGGCACTGCTAGATCAGTCAAAAATATTTACCTTAAATTGAAAAGTTGACTAGGTGGGAGTTAATACTCTAAACTAGGAATTGAGTGTGCTGAGTTCTACCTTTGAAACTTAATTGAGCCAATTAATGGGGTGGAGAAACCATGGAAATCATTATAAAAATATTTGAAATAAGAAGCTTCTCATTGTTGTTGTGTATTACTTATATTTGCTACTGGTTTCCTATCTGTTTATGGCAGTGATGAAAATCTGCAAACTGACCACTACCTAATATCCTTGATGGATGAACAAGGATGGGTTCCAATATCAACTATTGCCGATTTCAAAAGGGTATGAGTTCTAATGCAGCTCATCTTATGCTTAATCATATAAATTATGTCTCTAGTACCTCTTCCGTTTTTGTTTTTCTTGTGCATGTTGTTAATGTGAGATTGCCCATTAACTCTTGTAAACTATTATTTTTCATCACATTGTGTACGCCTTCAGTTCAATGAGAAGTAATGTTTTTTCATTGCTACCTCTTACTTGCAGCAAGTTAGCCTCGTTGAACTGAGCAAACTAAAGGGATCTAATTTCTCATCTTACAGGTTAAAAAAATGACTACGGACATACCTTTTATCCTTGATGCACTACAAAGTTCTAGTTCAGTGGAAGTGCAGGTTTGCTATCTTCTCACTATTGATTTTAGAGTCCGTAATTTGGTTATAAGCTGATTGAGACAGAGCCCTAGTTGTACTAAATTATCAGTACTCTGTTTACGTTTACTTCGATATTCCTTTAGTCAACACGTTGTCTTAATCCTGAAATTTCTGTTTCTGAACTAAAATTCATGATTCATCTTAACATAATGCCTACAAATTACTACAAAATTTCTAACACTTGTGAACCACATTGTTTCGGACATGAAGTGAATTCTTTCTGTGCTTTCTTCTCTTCTTTAGACATAGGTCAGTTATCAAATTAGATATCCATTTTGTTCCTCATTTGAAATAGTTCGGAAGAAATTGCTTATATAAATAAGAAAATTTGCATGTTTACTATAACATTTATTGTTTATCGTGGAACCAGACTTATATTCAGACTGCATAGTTAGCAATTTGTAATAGTCTTCTCTTTTATGGCATCGACTGTGATATTTCAACTCTCATTGCAGGATATCCTTGCAAGGTGTATCAAAATTTTCACGCTTTTCTTTTTTTGGTAAATTGTAATGGATTTATGTATTGATAGGGTGACAAGATAAGAAAACGTGAAGATTGGTTAAAGTGGCTTCCAGTTTCCACTGAGCATAGATCATCACCAAAGGCTGAGACTTCTGAGGATCAAATTGGTGAGAAGACTAATGAAGGAAAAACAAAGGATCCCATTGAAGAAGATGCTGAATTTTCATATCATGCCGATTTGGCTAGACCAGGATTACCAAATGATGATATTCCTGGATTCTTACAAGCGGGTAAAACAGAAGATGAAGGTGAAAACCAATCAGTTGCTGATGAATATGTAGATTCAAGTGGAAATTGTACTTCTGAATTAAGCTCGATGCTCTCAGAGCTTGGAATCAGCTGCCGCACTCTTCAGCCAGACCATTCAGAAGTTGATGAGCCAACTATATGTAATAGTCATGTAAACAAAGGATCATCAAATGTGGCTTCCAAGAACCTTGATGATTTTTCCAATGATTTTGCCAATACCTTTATGCTTGATGAGGAGCTAGAGCTTGAGCAGAAGACAATGAAGAGTAATGACCATTTTCCAGTGAGAAGGTACTCATATTCATATTGGATCTTTCAATTCCTTTTTTCACACTATTACCATACTTGGTAATCGATTTTTCTAAGAATTTGCTAACATCTTGACATGTTTTCTTTGGATGAATGTTCCAAAACTTAAGGGTGCAATCTAAAACATGTTTAAGCATTTCCAGAATTTCGTCATAAATGAGATACTTAGATTTGTGAGTGTTTTTGATTTTGGAAAATTGGAGTAATTTAAAATTTATAGGACAAAGAAAAATTGGAGATTTGTGTTGAAATGCTTTTTTGTTATAAGGAAAACTAGAAAATTAGGAAACTTATCTCATGTTAATGATAGTCGTATTATATCTTTGAATTGATAAAGATGTTGAAAAGTTGTGGGGTAGTTGAAAACAGAAAGTATATTCTCTTAAAATATTTTTCAGGCCATTTTCTTTGTAGTCCATTTTGGAAAATATCTCATTTCCTTGGTTTTAGCACTAAGTACGACAATAATGAAAATTCGGATCTTTGAATTTTTTTACCTTTGTAACTTATCCTGGTTTCTGCTATTACTTTGTTGACCTTTTCTTTCTTTAAAGTTTGAAGTGCTGGCACTAAATTTGTTGGGTAACCATGCAACCTAAAAATTTAAGCAGTTAACAAGGTCCAGGATTAGAATATGTATTCAACTTAAATTGCTCTATCATATTGAAGGCACTAGACTGGAAGCAGAGAAAGCATAGGTTCTTCTTTGGGGGAATGGACTTGTGACCTCTCATTGTCAAGGTTTTGATACTATGTCAAGAAACCATTCAATGGCAAATTTTACACTTTTGGTGGGCCTAGGACTGAATATTATGTTAACTGTGACAAAATAGTCTTTGGCTTTTCTTTCATGGGGAAGCTACTTGTCGGCTCTGAATGTGCCAGTGGTTGTATCCTCATTGGTTCAACCCTCAGCATATCTTCTTTCCTTCTATTCTATTACTAGATTGTCTGTTCTGATTCATTTATGAAATATGATTCAGACACATACTCACATACTCATGGTTTTAATATCAATATTTTTCAAATCACAGCATGCAAATCATACAATCGGAATCACTGGGCTGATTCATTTGTGCATACAAAGTCATACGTGTACTTACACACTCATGTTTTAATGTCAATACTCATTTTTTTATGAGAGCATACAAATCAGACAATTGGATTCTCTTAAGCTTTTTGGATATCTGAAGTAGGGCTAGTTCAATCAAGTGCTTTTGGGCTTTTTTGGGGCAGTCACCACCCAGGATATGAATTTTGGTTCTAGTAGTGTTAGAACTTACTAGTCTTGTATATGATCCTTCATTTATACGCATATACCTTTTCAGGAAAAGGGAAATAAGATAACCTTATCTATTAAATCTTTTGTTTTTCGGAATGAGAATGTAAACTAAACATTGAAAAGATGGAACATTACAAGTTCTGTTTGATTACACTAATAAAAAATTCCATTTCAGATGAATTAACACAAAAGATTGTCCGTATACATGCTGAGTCATTCTGAATCAGTGTCACCTGCAATTAATTGCTCTAATCTATCCATGTTCCCAGACATGATGATGGTGAAGATGATATTATTGTCAATGATCAGGATGTGCAGCGATTGGTGATTGTAACCCAGGTATTATTGTTTTTAGGAAACATGTACTTGTGAAAGAATAGGTTAAATCTAATGTTTTTGACATGTGATTTTTCATGGGAATCTGTATGCATTTCAATGTGAAAAATGATATTTAGCTTACGTTATACATCATTGGATTAACTTGGTAAAATATGTCTGCACTTGCTATTCTAGTCCTTTTGGTGATTAAACATACTCTGTAACATTCTCGAGAATCAAGGGGTAATTCTGATATTGAATTGATAAGCAATCTGTACATGTTTCAATTATGGACTGTAGATCTGAATCAACAAGAATGCTTTATCATGTCTTAGATGAGACCATTGCTATAGGTATGAAATATCAATTAATTTGGTTCAGGACCTTGTGATCATTTACGACTTCCATTCTCAAGGTTGACTTCTTTCTCTAGCAATTGATGCAAAAGGGCTTCATTATCTTGAGCAACTCTTAGTAGGAACTTCATTTTTAGCAACCTTTGAAAATGTGTGCTCTGTTTAGAAGTGAATGGAGGCGAATTATATTTAGCCATCTGATTTTTATGTTATGATAAAACATCGACGGTCTTGTGTTGGATGCTATCTTTACTATGTTCAATTATCCCCTTGAAAATTTAACCAATATTACAATTTAACTTTATCAAGTTGGAAAGATTTGTGCTGAAATTTGCATCCTTTATCCTTCAAAATACTAGTTTGAGGTTAACCAGTTGATCTTGCAAAAGAAGAAATAACATATCAAAATACATGTGGGGATGACATTGCTTGGTTGGCAGCACCTAAAATATTTCATCTCGAGTATAGACAGTTTTTCACTACACATTTTATAATGCTATTGGTGAATTGAACATGTGCTTGCGTTTTCCAGATTTCTAGGAAGTTGGTTTATTTTATTAATTTATTTTTCTTTATCCACATTCTATTCATCCGCTTTTTCATTGTCATTCTCTTTAGTATACTTGTGTGTGCATCTCAGCATAGGCATGTAATTTCACATGTGGGCATACGGTCACAGATTGTATGTATGAAAAGACCATTGTTTATTGACATTTTTGTCACTCACACCTGTTGTATGCAGAACAGCAAAGTGGGGGGAGGACCAAACTTGGGTGGGAAAGATTCAAAATCCATATCAAATGAACTTGCTTATGCAATAAATGATGGCCTCTATTTCTATGAGCAGGTTGAATCTTGTTATATGTTACTAGTAATATAGTAGTTCTTGTTATTGTGTCTCTGGTCTAGCTCTATGTCTTGAAATTCTAAGAAAAGTTTGAAAATTGCAGGAACTGAAAACTAAGCGATCCAATCCTCGGAAGTATAATTTTGGGAACAAGGATGGGACCCCAAGATCTAACTGCAGTGGTTCAGGAGTATTGAGTTCAAGGGTTAGTGGAAGTTCTGAAGCCGGTGGCCGTGAAGAATCTGGAAGCTCAAATAATCTGAGGAAACAAAATAAAGTTTTCCCCAAGCAGTCTCAGAAGCAGAGGTTCTTTTCCAGCAACTTTAGAAATCATGGCACTGGTCCCAGTTCCCCTGGACCCATATCAGAGAGTCCACCAAGCAATTTTGGATTTTTCTTTAGTTCTACACCTCCTGAAAATCACGGGTCAGTGTGAAGTTATTTTACTGGCTATAATTTGGAGTCTTTTGCCAAACCCTTTACCAGTTCAACAACATGCTTTGCTTTATTTTTTATCAAAGATTTTCTAATTGATGGTTTCAAAAATTAGAAAATTTCTCAACTGACAATGCTTTGCTTTATTTTCTATCAAAGAAAATGACATCATTTTGTGTTTACTTGCTTCTTTGTGAGAGGAATCGAACTAAGACTACTGGATTTTACCCTCATAACTACAAATCTTTTTGACATTTGATTTGTTTGTTGTGTTCACTAAACTAGTATGCTTCTGAATCTTAATTTTACAGTATTAGGTGTTCAAAGTTGAGTGGTTCACCTCATGGCGTATCCGGCGGTAGTCCACCAGTGGGTTCCATGCCTAAGTCGTTCCCACCATTTCAACATCCAAGCCATCAGCTTTTAGAGGAAAATGGTTTTAAACAGCAGAAGTAAGGGATTTCCTGGTGCATAACTATGTTTGTATATGTGTGTCTACATGCATGCAAAGCTTTTTGTGGGTGTGAAAATTATTTACTTGGTTGCTCTTTCTTTTTTAGGTACCTGAAATATCATAAGCGATGTCTTGGTGAGAGGAAGAAGATGGGAATTGGTTGCAGTGAGGTGCCTTTCTTAAACTATTTCTGTTAATATTTTGCCAGTGGAGAGGGAAAGATAATTATCCCTATTCAAAAAATTGTTCAGTTTCTTAAAGTTGGTATCTTTATGTAATATTTTTAAATTTTTTTGATAATCTTTCTTTTGGCTCACCTTTTCATGCAGGAAATGAATACGTTGTATAGGTTTTGGTGTTATTTCCTGAGAGATATGTTTGTCCCTTCTATGTATAATGAGTTCCGAAAATTGGCCTTGGAAGATGCATCCGCTAACTACAACTATGGGATAGAGTGTCTTTTTAGGTTCTATAGGTATTACTGATGAGTTTTATCTCTTGACTTTAATACATCAACCACCCCAAATCTGTTATAGTTGAATATTTTGTCTTACCCTTTCTCATTAATGGAGGAATCTGATTCCAATTGTTAGGACTGTTTATGTGGATGCCCAATACTTAAAATGATTAAACTGTCGCCCATTTTCAGTTACGGTCTGGAGAAAGAATTCAGGGAGGACTTATATGAGGACTTTGAAGAGCTCACCCTTGACTTCTATCGAAGAGGCAATTTTTATGGCCTTGAGAAGTATTGGTAATGCTTTTTATTCTCGTCTCAACATACTTTTCAGTAGCATGTTGTTCCCCACCTCGAACTTTGAACAAGTCATTCCCTTCCTATCATACTTTGTTGGTGATGGGATGGTAAAACATTTTCATTGACACAGAAATGTTATAATATATATTAGTATAGATAAAAGAAATTAGAGAAAGACGGTTATTGTAGAAGTAGATCTGTGAAGGTGAATAATCATGTAAAATATTTGTTGATTGATCAGGTGGTTGTTTACATTTTTGTGATAATTGAATAGGAAGTTATCGGAAAATGGGGCTGCACGAATGTCTAATGGTTGAAGTGAATGATGCTAGTTTCAACCATGTCTGCAAATATTTAGAAACTGAATGTATCATTAAGAAGTTTCTTATTTGATAACCCTAAATATCCTGAACTACATAAGGGTTCTTAAACATTTCTGCGCAATGTACTGTACTCCTGTTCAATAAAGTTGGCTTATCATAATGGCTGCATTCATCACTGCTGTTGTATTTGGATTTTGTTTTGCATGTTATGTTAGGGCATTTCACCATTTTCGTGGAAATAAAGAACCGTTGAAGAAACACCCTGAACTGGATAGATTGCTGAGAGAGGAATATCGGACGCTGGAGGACTTCCCAACCAAGAACAAGTAAAAAAAAAGAGGACAATAGTCATTTGCAGGGATTGATGACATCCTCCCAATTTTGAAAGCCAACTTCTAACAAAGAGTCACTCATGTGGGTAATGAGTGAGACAGTATATGTTGTTTATATATATATAGCTTGTACTACTACACTGGGGGAGAACTTGCATTGCGTCTCCAAGGGCTGCTGATCTCTGAGGTTTTGATTTCATCACCATTTTTTGTTTTTACTGAGGTCGATGTTGGGGTTGTGGCTCACAGGTTGTTGTTAGTCCTATTTTTGGAGTTTTCTTCTCAAACTTCCCCCACTGTTGTTGTGATGATGTTGTTGTACATACAAGGGAAAAATTCCTAGAAAAGGCAAAAAAAAAAAAGAAAAAAGAGATGAAGAAACAAAACAACAGGAGAATACTGTACTGACCTGACCTTGTGGAATTGAACAATAAGATATTCAATTTTTTGGAAGCTTAAATGTTACCTGTAATCCTGTTATGGTAGCTACTGTTCTTGATGCCAAAGTCTGCAAGAATGGCTTCTCTTTAGTTAGAGATTCAATTCAAAGAACATCAAATTCCCTATTTGGTTAGCATGAACAAGTTTTTAGGATGATTCAGTTCCTTTTTCATGTTAAGACATAATTTTCACTGTCTCCTTACCTCAAGAGTATATTACCCTTGTTTTATTTTTGTTATGGACTTCTATTCCCATATAGTTTTTAATTAATAATAATAAATTAATACAAGATCTTGTATAAATAGATCAAGATATTAATATAAAGAAGACAGAGTTTATCGTTTTTAAGAAAAGAATAAAAAGATATTAATAGCATTTAATTTTAGAATATGAATATTTGAAAAAGGTAAGGTTATGTTTAAGAAATTGAACTTTGGAACAATTGTTGAGGTTATTTTTTTCGATCGAAAAATTACTGAGTTCAAGATTTAATATATCGAAAAGTCATGGGTTCGAGTTATAAATATTTAAGAAAGGCAAGAATGGTTGAAAAACAAAAGGCATTTAAAAACAATATCAATAATTTATAAGTTATGCCATTAAAAAGTTAAAAGGACGGCTAAAAGCATGATATGATAGTAAGTGTGTCAAGGCCCAAGAGGAAGTTTTTGTTGCAGGTATTTTTCATTTGAATTTAGGGAGGGACTTGGGAGTTGGGACCCCTTCATGCTCATTGAGATGTAACTATTTCAACTTCGATTCTCTGATAGTCGCTACTGTACTGCTGCTACTCACTGTTGAATTCATCAATCAAACATGGGTTCAGGTACTGCGATTGCGTTATTACTTTTTCTTTTTCTTTTTCTGTTTCCCTCGTCTGTAAATCGCCACTAATTGCGAATCACAAGGGAAGTAAGGAAACCCTAACTGAGGTTCAGATTATGTTTCCTTTTTTTTCGAGATTTGAAATGGGATTGTTTTGTTTTTCTTAATCGTAAACGGGAATAGGGTTTTGGTATTTGATACATGAGTAATTTGGGGGGAATGTGCAGATGCGGATATGGAGGATTACGGGTTCGAATACTCGGACGAGGAGCCTGAGGAACAGGATGTTGATATTGAGAACCAATACTATAATTCCAAAGGTTTTTCTTATTGTTATATTTTTGGCGTGTATTTCATGTAGATTTTCCTTTCTGTAATCAACAACTGTGGAAGGGGAAAATTTTAATTGCATATATAGGTATAAGAGGTTGCTGTCTAGGTTTCTATGGTGACATAGGTGTGTATATATGTGTTGGTGCGTAACAGCAAAGAAATGCAAGTGGTGTGGCCAATTTTGTTGGTGGTACTGTGGAGTCATTATTTGGATTTGATGAATGAGTTTTGCATAAGCCTATCCACTCACTGTAAGACAGAGAAGTTTGAAATGATTTTCCCAACTTTTCGAGCTAAATTCTTAATAATTTGGTTTTAGCGGTTGGTCTCATTTTTCCACCTACTAGTGTCTTTATTTGTTTCCTTTCATTTTTTAAGTTTCTTTAACTCATGACAGCAGTTCAACATTACTGTACTCGTTTCTATTTTTCCTTTTTTCTGGGCTTAAATTACTTCTAGACTTCCAAATGGACTTTTGTTCATTGACAACTTCTATACATTTAATTCAGTTTTGAAACTCTTGCTGTTGTAATAACCATTGTATTTAATGAACTATAATTCTTAAATTTTCTGTAAAACTATCTTTCTGTGATTTCTCTCCTCAATCAGGATTTGTTTTCTCAAATAAGGTTCATTCTTCAACTGTTCTACTGATGTTCCAATTTATTGGGTTCTTATATGTAAAAGGATTAGTCGAAACAGATCCTGAAGGAGCACTTGCAGGTTTTGCTGAAGTAGTCAGCATGGAACAAGAGAAAGCAGAAT
>JANZLD010000008.1:7434296-7454964 GCA_026413575.1 Erythroxylum carthagenense | reverse complement strand
TTAAACGATATATAAAGTACAATATATTAATTATTATATAATTTTAAACTATATAAAGCATAAATGAAAAATATATCAAACAAAATTTTTTATATGGATTATAATATAAGTAAAACTAATATTAACAATAAATATTAAAATATATAAAAAGTTAAATAATATTATATAAATCTCAAGATATATATCAAGTTGAGTAAATGTGAAGATGAGTTTGTGAGTGTTATGAAAATTATGTGTAAAATATAAAGACAAAAGAGACTAAAAATAAGGTTATTAATTGATCTGAAAAATCTATTCGAAAAAGTCATTTGGGAGATTTTTTTTAGAAGCTTTAAATTTGAGCTTCTTAAAAAGATATATTTTAGTTGTTAAAAAAGTCATATCTATTAAAAAGGACTTTTTTATTTTATAGCCAAATATTTATTTTTTTAAAAAAAATTATAACGAAGAAAAGTACTTATGGATGTTTCAAAAGCTCATTTAAATAGACGCTTAATCTTCTAGAGGAGGGAAGCTAACCATGACCAAACTGGTAGGCTTAGCTATCTTATGAATTTGTCATGTCGCTTAGTTTGACCCGTAACAAAAGTGTAGCTTTCTTTTTATTAAACCAAAAGCATGCATCTTATAACCTATTTGACTAGGTAAGGTGGTCCAAAGTCTTGACGCTACTATACCTATTAATTTCAGTTTAATACATAATTCAATTAATGGTTGATTACTTAAAAGTTTCAATTAGTTTGGAAATTATATCATCACTATCATTATTCAGTCTGAAGTTTCACAATGAAGCGAAATTTGAGAAAGTCTGATAGTACACAATCTTACCTTTACGTAATAAAAACGTTGTTTCCGGTAGTTCGCAAATTATATGTTTCAAACAAATTATTTAATAAATTAATAATTTATAACTAAACTGCATATTAAGCTTAAATATAAAGTTTTATATGTTTATTCCTGATTTACAGTAATCAATCACCTTCTTCTGCAATCAGCAATATACTTAGCAGATCGACGGTCATAAAGAATCTTTGATTTCAATAAATAATTATATCCCATCTTAAAATAATAAGGCAAGGCCAGATCAAAACGTTGGATTAGGATACTGTAACATGAAAGAGACGGAAGAGTTTGTTTGTCTTATCCTCATGCAAGAAATGCGTGATTGACGACAAAGCCCCGCAGCCTTAATCTAGAACACATGGACCAATTTGTGTCTGTACGCCATGAATGACATTAATTATTGAGAAGAATGTTTAGTTAGCTTGATTTTACTTGATTATGTTTAGAATTTACTGAAAGAACTATTTCGATTACTTGTTGGGAAGGCAGTAGGAAATAATCATTGCCCGAGTTTGAATTGACAATGGTTAAATCGAGTCAAAGAGACAAGCAAGTAGTGGTGGACACGGAGTAGAAGCTGTTAAACAGGTTTTTTAACGGCTTTTGTCGGGTTGCAGCGAAGGAACTAGCAAGAAAGATTTGATCTTTTTCCCACAGAATGGGTCGCAGAACTCATCGGAGTTGATACTAATCTACAAGTACTAGTGCTCTTTTGCAGGGTTCAAAAGGCAATCATAAAGACCAACCTTTTCCTTCTTATCTTCGCGCTTCTACTCGTCATTACAAAAGGGTTCTACCAAGTATATCCTCTTTGTCCACTCTTTGTCCTTTACGTCGTTCTCTTTTCCATTTCGTACGGTTATACTCATCTTTATGCCAGATTCTGAAAGTCTTCATCTTTGACTGTTGTCTCGATCCAAAATTCTCACTTTATTTTGTGATTTTGTGTAGATTTCCTTGGGATTTGGGAAGGGTAAGATGTTCTTTCTCTTCTTCATCTTTTCATGCAAAATTTGATTTGGGTTTCTGTTTCTAGAAAGAGATTTTGTGATAACCAAAAAATTATGCCTTTTCTCAAAGTTTCTGAGCTCCAACTTAATTATCTTCCTAAGTTTCTTGTTCTACGTCTTTTGTAGTTGTATAAGTGAATATTAAAAGGGCACTCCATGAGCTCATGGTAAACATAACGACAACAATAATAAGAATCTTTGAATTTTGAATTTTCTGACTACCAGTCTTCGTGTTCGATACAGGAGCCAGTATATTGGACTTAAATCTGCTTTGAATTTCAGTTTTGCGAGGTTAATGTACTTGCTAAATTTCTTGTATGAGCCTTCCTGGTGTGTGTGTGTGATCTTTTTTGTGTTTTTTCCCCATCTCTTCATAATTTTGATTCGCTTCAAAACTTAACCTGTATTCCTGTATCTCTACTTCTACGAGACTTTATTGCTGTAAGTGAGTTTATTACTTTATTGATCAGGATTTTCCTGGCTTCTTGTTGGATATTATGACGATAGAACATCTGTACTAGCTTTCCCATTTCTGTATATTGCTCCTTGTCTTGCTTCATTATCAGTGTAAGCCATAGGAAGTGATCATTCGGTATGGCTATTACCACGATTTTAGTGTAAGGAGATGGGGTTAGGATCTTCAATAGGCTTCTAAGTGTAATGTACTTGGTAACATATTAACACAGATTGATGCCGAAATTATTTGACTTTATAATTACTTATTGTCGGAATTCATTTGCTTTGAACTTTGAACTTTGAAATCTGAATACAACTTTAATGTTTTATATGATTCAGGAAGAGTTTTTCAGTTTCATAAGTGTGAGGAGAAGAAAGTTTAAGTTTGAAAAGAGTATGAGTCAACCTAAAATTAAGCGTAGAGTGGGTAAATATGAGGTGGGGAGAACAATTGGTGAGGGGACATTTGCGAAAGTTAAATTCGCCAGAAACTCTGAGACAGGGGATCCTGTGGCTCTGAAGATCCTTGATAAAGAGAAAGTTCTCAAGCACAAGATGGCTGAGCAGGTCTGGTTAGTCATGTTTCCTTTTCTGTTGATCATTTCTGTTTATCTACACTCTTTTGCTTCTTTGCAAATTCTGTTTGTTTACTAGTTTAAAGCAACTCTTTAGCTCTGGGGTTGTCCAAGACAATTGCTACAACTTTTTGCTACTCTTCTTCTTTCTCAAATTTCAACGGTATCTAAGTACATCCCGGCATTCGCAAAATTGTGTAGAATTACCATACGTAACTTTATCAGGTTTCTTGGATCTGTTATGTTTGTGTATGTTTGCAGATCAGGAGGGAGATAGCAACAATGAAACGCGTAAAACATCCTAATGTTGTTCGTTTGTATGAGGTATCTCTCTTTCTCTCTCCTCTTTAGCCTGATTATATACCTTTTAAACTCAAGTTCTTCTTGACTACGTTCTTATGCTCCGATTTTTTTTTCTTCATAACATGGAACTAAATTTATTTTCAGCATCTGTTTTAGTATACTTAAGGTATAGATGTCTATCATATCCCAGACCAGTGTTTATTAACATGCACTAGGATTGAGATGGGTACCTCATAAGCATTCAGTGTATTCATTCATGTAGGGTGAAAAACATGGATAAATTTTGTGCAAATCAAGGAACTTTGAAAAATGAACTGTTAATATGGTTTATAAGTACCATACTTGACACTTAATGGACACTCAACAAGTACAAATAACTAATTGTATTCAACACTCGGCCTGGATGGAGAAGTAAGCTGGTGCTAGGAAATTGTTATTCAATCAATTCTTCAATAAAATTAAAGTTTCATTGTTGAAACTTAAGTTGCAAGAGTTCCCTAATAATACAAAGAGCGCAAGTAATGGAAAGGGCTGAAGTTGAGCAAAGAAGAGGAAGTTGTAGCAAAGTGGTAAGCCCCTCTACCCTCGATCAACTATGCTGGGGGTTTATCTCATCGCTTGGATGGTGTAGGTCCAGGTATTAAAATGCTTTCTGATGAACCAAATGAAAAAAAGAACGGAAGACTTATGTGAACTTTTGTCCATATATTAGATGATATACATAAATTCTCAAAGACATTCTTACCAAATAGATCTTTGAAAACCATTACTCGAATCAATAATCTAATAAGATCTCCAATTTATTCAAGATTCTTTTAGTTCTTTTTGTTGTCTTTACATAATCACCTTGGTAATGGATACTAATTTAAGAGTGTGTAAAGGAGGTACAAAATCAATGGCATAATTTTAGTATAGGTTATTTATCAAATAATGCTATTTATCTCCAATTAGAAAACAATCACAATGTTCCTTCTTCTTATGATCATATCGGACTCATGTTACCATAGTGCTATTTATCTCCAATTAGAGAACAATCCCAATGTTCCGTCTTCTTATGATCATATTGGACTCATGTTACCATAGGATTTCATGTTTGCCTATTATATTTAACTGCTCCAACCCAATCAAGTTATTAACTGATTCACTTGGTGTGAGATTTACCAAATTTTTTTGATCATTTTCAGGTGATGGGAAGCAAGACAAAGATATTTATAATTTTGGAGTTTGTTACTGGGGGAGAACTTTTTGACAAAATTGTAAGTTGCTATACTATTGCTGAAGCCTATTTGGTAGCTGATTGCTTCACCATCATGAGCTAAATTTATTTGATGAAGAAGATAACTGTTGGATTCCATGATTATGGCATACACTAATTCAAACAATGCTTACACAATAACTTTTCTGTTTATATTGAAACAAGTAGTGCAGCTCCATGTTAGTTGTAGCCTGCCTTTAAGTAATGATTTTTGTTATGAAGGTAAACCATGGGCGGATGAGAGAGGATGAAGCCCGTAGATATTTCCAGCAACTTATTAATGCAGTTGATTATTGCCATAGCAGGGGTGTCTATCACAGAGATCTGAAGGTCCTTTTAGTTTTTTCTTTGAGGCTTATGACTAGTGATCTGTATGTAGTATTCATTACATACTTGTGTAGGAGACTCGTACAAATTCATGTCATCTCTCTTCTAATCTGTCTTGTTTCTCTGACAGCCTGAAAATCTGTTGTTGGATGCTTGTGGAAACCTCAAAGTTTCTGATTTTGGATTGAGTGCACTGTCTCAACAAGTCAGGGTAATTGTAATAAATTGTTATCACCTTCCTTTTCTCTCCAAGTGGTTTTGTCATCTACAAGGGGTACCCTCCTTGTTTCAACTTTACTACTCCCTGGGAGCTTCTTTCTTGGCTTCTGTGTGCTTATGTAGATGTTTATTTGGATTTTGGCAGGATGATGGCCTCCTTCATACTGCTTGTGGAACTCCAAATTATGTTGCTCCTGAGGTTTCGATGACTCTTTGAGTTACCAAAATAACCCCACCATGTGGATTACTGTCCTTAATAATTTTTCCTTTGACCTTAAATATTGTTGTGTATCAGGTTCTTAATGATAGAGGTTACGATGGAGCCACTGCAGACTTGTGGTCATGTGGAGTTATACTCTTTGTATTGCTTGCAGGATATTTGCCTTTCGATGATGCTAATGTAATCAACCTGTACAAAAAGGTGAGTGTTTTGTGGATTTTGCATCACCTCTTCTTTTTTCTTTTTCTTGTCCTTTAGTTGTCCTTTCATTTTTTCCATTGGCAGATTTCAGTGGCTGAATTCACTTGTCCCCCCTGGCTATCATTTGGTGCCATGAAATTAATTGTTCGAATTTTAGATCCCAACCCTATGACTGTAAGTAGTTTCACTTATCTGATATGATTTGATCAGCTTTGTTCATTGATTCTTCATTTCTTAGAAGAAAAGGAAGAAATAAAATGACTAGTCTTAAATAAATTTGGTTGACAATTCTACTTTTTGTAAGGTTAAAGAGATAATATCTCCATACTATATCCAATACTTGATTAAGCCTCAGTAGTCAGTACTTATCAGTGATCAGCAGCATTCTTGCGAACAAAAGTATGTAATTTGAAATCTTAGGTTCAAGTGGCGACTTTTGTGCTCATTGTGATGGATAATCCTAATAATGGAGTTGGGAAACTAGAGACCTTGGCCTCTGCAATGCTACACTGCATATTATGCCTAAGCATGTGGATGCAGCTTGATAGTTGGACTGCCCAGATTTGTGATTTAAGAAGAATTTTGACTGTCACATTGTTTCTGCAGTAGATGATATTGGAGTGCCTAGATAAAAAATTAACTCGTTTATCTATAATTCTTAATTGCATCTCATTTAGGTAGAATGATATGATTGTCAAGGCCTAGATGTGTCCTTTACTTCTCTGATATGTTTGCTCTTCAAACAATTTCTTGGTTATTGAGAAGTAGCAATTAGTTGACTTTGATGATATAGACTTCTAGGAATTGATCAAAGTAATTTTTTTCAACAGAAACAGAAACTGAAAGCTTATGTTGTTTAAGCAATAATTAAGCATAATAGACATTCTTTTAACATGTATGAAGGGATCACATAATATGATGTCTTCTTGTTACCAGAAGAAGCTCTTAAAGTTCTTACCTTACCTGCTTGCCTCGTGTGTGTACCACTTATTTGGCTACAACAAAAAAATGCATGTGGTTAGACTTGTTGCAGAGTGTATACAAATTTTTCCACCTAGCATTGGCCTTCCCAATCTCATAATATCAAGAAATATTATGCAATTTATAAGAATCAAATCAAAGAATTAAGTTTTTATCTTCAATTTTGAGTGATTTTGAATATATTCTTGTCAAATGTGTCTCTTATTCCCCCCTCTACGACCCTATGTACAATATATTTACACACAAGTTTAGTGAAGACAGATATAACCCTTGTGGGTCTCTATATCTGTTTATGTAGGTCAAACCACAAATTTCTTTCATGTTACTTTCACGTTATTTTATTTTAACAGTTTTGATTGGCTTTTATTGCAGCGTATCACCATACCAGAAATCTTGGAAGATGAATGGTTTAAGAAAGATTATAAGCCCCCTGTCTTTGAGGAGGAAGAAAACACCAACTCAGATGATGTGGAAGCTGTTTTTAAGGACTCTGAAGTAAGTTTAAAATGAGTTTGCAACGAATTTTAAGAAGTTTAAATGAATCTATGTGGAGACACAATTTCTTGTACTTGGTGGGAGTCTCTTTTGATATGCATTACCAACTTAACAGGAGCACCATGTCACAGAGAAGAAGGAAGAACAACCAACAGCTATGAATGCATTTGAGTTGATTTCTATGTCAAAAGGACTGAATCTTGGGAATTTGTTTGACGTGGAACAGGTTCACTTATTTAATGCTTCTTTTATATTAAAATTTCTTTTCTCGCTCAAGTGTGCAGTTGGATGGAAGATCAAAACATCTGCACGCTTCTAGCTTTTTTGGAGTAATTGGACCAACTTAGCACACATATGTGGATGATCTTGTGATTCCATGTTGATAGTTGCATGCATGCTTTTCCTTATCCCTCAATCTTTCAAGTTTTCCGGATATGTCAACTTGCAAAGCTAATGAGAAAGAATTCACGAATATATTAAAAAATCATTTTACACAAAAAATCAAGGATCATTTGAATGTTTTAGGCACGAATAGCATTGGCTTTCCCATGAACATCCAAATGTTTTATGATGGACATATTACTGTTGGATTATAAATGAATACGGAAACTCATGCTATCCCCTGATTTTGATTTGATGACTTAAGATCAACTACAGGGCTTTAAACGGGAAACGAGGTTCGCATCTAGATGCCCTGCCAATGAGATAGTTCACAAGATTGAAGAAGCTGTAAAGCCGCTTGGTTTTGATGTTCACAAGAAAAACTACAAGGTCAGTGATACTTTTGGACGATAACTGTTATTCTTATTTACCTGAAGCAGGAGGGTTGGAACTGATCTTTATTTTTCACTTGTTTTTGTTAGATGAGGCTTGAAAACATGAAAGCAGGAAGAAAGGGAAACCTTAACATTGCCACTGAGGTCTGTGACTTCGAAAGAAATTTTATTGTCATGGTGGAGCCTGATAGTTTCTCTTTCTATTTATTTCCCTCTTTTCTTATATTTCTTATATTTCTACAGATATTTCAAGTGGCCCCCTCTGTTCATATGGTTGAAGTGAGAAAAGCCAAAGGAGATACTTTGGAGTTCCATAAGGTATCCTTTCTTTTAGAATCTGGTTTCTCCTACTCTAATGAATATAAATCATATAAAAATGATACTTATACTCCTCTTCGGAAGCTTAGGGATGACTAGTTGGTTAGCTGGTGCAATATGACCTAAAGGTTGGCCGGTTGAACTTCAGTGATTTGGTGATTGTGTGAGTGAAATTTTAACTAGTAACACCTAGATTTAAAACGCATATTTGATGATTGAGAAATATTCTTGCACAATACATTAATGGTCAAGATGCTGCTTAGTAAAACATGGTTCGTGGAGGTTAATGAGATTGATGTAAAAGAGAAGCGGTGAATTAGCTGGTAATTGTTGAAAAGAACCTAAGAACAATAGAACTTTGCTGAGAGAGAAATAGTAGAAGTCTTCCAGTTTCAGCCAAATGACATATCTGCATCATGTAAGTACCACGAAGAAAATTTAAAAACATGGGTAGGCACTTGCAATGCAGACTGATGGTGGTTTTTGATGTGTTGATTGTCCTGTAAATGTTACGAATCCAGAACTTCCTGCATATGTCGAAAGACAACAGTAGCCGAAGAAATCAATGATTATGTCATTCCAATTTCTTACCCAAAAAAATCTGGATTCTTTGCATGAAAATCACTTTTTTAGCTTCTGTTTACGATTGTCTGCTGCTTACAGATAATCATTAACAAGGGAACCATTTACCTGATTGCTTGATAATTGATTGTGGTGAATGGATGATATGGACTTGAATTGGGAAAGTGAATTTAGTGAGGCTCTGTAAGAATATTAAAAATCATGAGTGTTGCTGTTGATGCAAGTTGGATTGCTTATTTTCTTCTTCCTTTGATGCAGTTCTACAAGAACCTGTCAACTCGTCTTGAGGATGTTGTATGGAGAACTGAAGACGACAGGCAAGAAGTGGAGGAGGAACATGTAGTGCCTGCCCGTGTGTGATTTACTAAATGAAATGCCAAATGTGTCATATTGTTGGATATCTTCATTCTTCACTTCTTCTTTCTGTTTTCTGTATGTAAGACACATGAACATTGATTGATTTGTGTCAGTAGAAATAATGTTTGTTTGTACCAAGTTCTTTGAACATCGTTCAATGCTGAGCCTCCTGGAAGTCAGGTACTGTTTCTCATGAACAATGGGAAGGAGTGTTATGTCTTTTTCTTATTATTATATAAAAATATAAAAAGTTATTAGTTAAAATTTTCTTTTCTTTTTTATTTTTAAATTAATTTTTAATAATCAATCCAATTTAATTTTCAAAATTTATAAAAAATCATTATTATTATTATTAAATGTAACTCTGCATTTTTAATAGCAATATTTTTTTGTATTCGATTTATTCTAATAATTTTTATATTAAAAATTAATTAATCATTAATTTTTATAAATTAATAATTTTTTATTAATTAAAATAAATTGGTAAAAACTAAAATTTAAAACAACTACCATTAAAGAAGAAGAAAGGAAAAGAACTAAAATGGAAGTCAAATTGAGGAATGGTAGAGAGAGCAGAAGGAAGTTGGTGAGAAGAAAACCGGAGAATCGAAGTAGTTGATCTCTCGTAGCCTTTCATTCTCTTCTCACAATTCACAGCACTTCCAAGTCTTCCATGCTCCGTTGTTATTGTTTGTTTCTTCATTCTCGGGAGTAGCTGAATATCCCGCGCTAGATCATGGTACAAGCTTTGATCCTTTTCTGGGATTTTGATTTCGGGTTTAGTTCTAATGATTGATTGGTTTTCTGGTTGTTATAGAATTTCCTTGTAGGGGCTTTCAAGGCACCATGTAGCATTTCAATCACTTTAGCTGATGGAAGAAGTCGCAAGCAGGTATTGTTTGGAATCAGCGTTTTCAATTTGTCCTCTTTAACCCATCATGCAAATTAAGTCTCATGAAACAAAGATCTTGCTGTTCATATTCTTTGTTGACCTTTCTCTATATTTCACGTCTGCTTCCTTTGTTGCTAATCCATTTTATCGTTTTTACCTCTGCTTCCTTTGTTGGCAATACATTTTAGCGTTATCAGGGAATTTATATTCCGGTTTTTGGGCGAGAGTTTAATCTTTACACCTTGGTATTTGTTAAGGGTTGTTAACTAAACATTGACAGCAGAATTTTTGTCTTGAGATCGGAACTTTTAAGTTCTTATGATGATGGCGTAGCTGAATTAAGCAATCTGCCTTTCATGTGATGATTGCATCTGAAAACAAAATTTTAAGTGATCTTTCTCAGTCCATTTCTGTGTCTTTATGTAGGTTCCTTTGAAGAAGGAAAATGGCAAAACAGCTATGGTTCCCCTCTTCCAAAGTCAAGAAAATATTATCGGAGAGGTACTATGTTATGTTCAGATCTGCACTTTAGATGCGAGTAAAGAACTAATGTACTTGTTAATGATACCTTTTTAAGTTCCTTTTTTCTAAATTCCAAGTGTGACTTAACTCTGTTGCATAATATTTAGGTTGTTATAGAACCAGTACAAGGGAAGAAGGTCGAACATAATGGCATCAAAATTGAGCTACTTGGTCAGATAGGTGAGTTGAGTTTACATTAGATCTTAGTTTAATGTGAAGATGATTATGTATGTGCTACTATGCTTCCGTTTACTTACTTTTGATTAAGACTACAGTTTAGATGCAAATGACAATATGTAAATTTTTAAGCTTTGGAAACGACTTATTTGAATACATCATTTTAGGAATTTTAGGATAAGCTTCGATACTTTTAGCGCATTTAAGTTATTGTATAAACATGAATCATACTTCTGACAGTCGGAATGGCTGCAATTTTAAAATGTCTGTCATTTAAAATAACTAAGCAGAGGTTAATCCCTGTGATACAGCACCAATGGATTTACGGAGAAAATACCATATTGATGCTTTTCTTTCGCAAAGTTAATAACAATTTTGGTGAATATTTTGGCTCCTTAATGACACTGCTTGTGTGACCGACTTCCAAACATGTCTATGATATACTGGTAGTTAAAACTGTCACTTACCTTATTTGATTGACTTCATCTTTCTGCATTCATGTTGTTGTTAATTATTGGTTGGCTTACTTGATTTTCTATTTAATAAAATGGGGAAAATACATAGTGTTAGTTTATTATCTGAACCACTTATTAGATCATGACATATCTCTTCCCTTTGTGCAGAACTGTACTTTGATCGAGGCAATTTGTATGATTTTACTTCTCTTGGTGAGTATATGGTATATTTATGCTTGCGCTTCTTTTTAACAAAAACTTAATGACTTACTATGAAAGGGGTAGGTAATTTCTAATCTCAGTAGTTCAATTTTAGTTTTTAATACAGAATTGGCGTATTAATCTTTGCTAACACCATTTGGCTTGCTTATTAGTCTCATATGACTTGGCTTTCATTAACTGAATATGTCTAAATTGGCTGAGCTCTACTTGTTGTTCTTATGCAGTGCGTGAACTTGATGTCCCTGGTGAATTGTATGAAAGGAAAGCATATCCCTTTGAATTTTCCACTGTTGAAATGCCATATGAGTCTTACAATGGAGTCAATGTGAGGCTTAGGTAGGCAACTTTTTTGTTAATAATTTTGCATGTATAGCTGTCGAAAAGGAGAGTGCATCACACTTTTCAGATAGTTTTAATAACTCCTCCAATCCCACTTCGCCTGCTATTTGATCTCATTCTTAGCTTAGCATCTATATATAAAAGTTTTGCTCTGTTTCACTACTGTTATTAGGTCTTTTTAAGCTAGACTAAAAACTTGGAATGTATAGTTACTTCATCTGTTTTAATCTGTTATATCTCCTGGTGCTGTCCCTCAAAACATGTTTTATTTAACCTGCTTGTATTGTCTAGAGTCCTGAATTGGAGTCTCAAGTTGTTTCTTTGAAAAGTAAAAATGGCCACTTCTCAAGCTGGTTGCTACTTGCAGGTATGTGTTGAAAGTGACTGTCGGCAGAAACTTCATCAGCAATATTGTAGAATACCAACATTTTGTGGTAATTCATTTTCGCTTCTACTTTATTTTGATATTACAGGCCATATTACAGTAGTTGCTGATACACAATTCTATTTTCTTCCCTTTCCTCCTTTCCCTTTTATTTCGTTTTCTTGACTTCGCCAGAAGTTAATCCTATATACTTTTCATATTTAATCAACAGGTTATCAGTATAACTTTTTACATTCATTTCTTAGAACTGTTCGTAGTGTTTCTACAGATTATCAGGATTAGATGAGTTGTACCTTTGTTTTGTGACCTTATTGTGGATTTGCTTTGCCGTGTATGTGCATATGATTTGATAGGGTGCACACTAACTTCAATCTCATTGCTTTGACTTTTATGTATCTGCCAGGTACAGAACTACACTCCGCCCCCATCAATGAATAACAGCATTAAGGTGCGGAAAATATATTCTTACAATAATTTTTATAGAAAATTAGTTTGTTGGTTCAGTTATAGTTGGCATTAGTTATTAGGTTGTCCTCCTAGCTTCTTAGGCAAAATTGACCAATATTTTCCATTTGTTACAAAAATTGTGCTATTGTTTTGGATGAGAAAAGAACTCTTATGAGAGAAAATAAGTTGGAAGATAACAATTAACTGCTCAACAGCAGTTACAATTTCAACATTCTTCCACCATTAATGATCTGTATTTACAAATATGATACGCAACCAATGCAGTAATGAAGTCTGGAAATAAATTAATTAAAATTCATATCATTTTCATTATTAGTTCAATGTCTTGTGCTGTATCAATGCATGATCCAAGATGAGTTAATTTTAACTTAGTTTCTGAAAAGTTGGTTATTTCTGTGCTTCATGATGCCCTTTGCAGATAGTTTCTAAAAAGTTGGTTATTTCTTTACTTCATGGTGCCCTTTGCAGATAGTTTCTAAAAAGTTGGCTATTTCTTTACTTCATGATACCCTTTGCAGATGGAAGTTGGAATTGAAGATTGTCTTCACATTGAATTTGAATACAGCAAAAGCAAGTAAGTTATAGACAACCTGTCAAGCTTACCTAATATAAGTTGCACAAGGCATTGTTTCCCCTTATTGGTTATTTTAATTCAGGTATCATCTGAGGGATGTCATTATTGGCAAAATATATTTTCTTCTGGTGAGAATCAAGATTAAAAACATGGAGCTCGAGATTAGACGCCGTGAGTCAACAGGATCAGGGCCTAATACGTATGTTGAGACAGAGACACTGGCAAAATTTGAGTTGATGGATGGGGCTCCTGTTAGAGGTATGTTGTCTCGTACTGTATATAAATGTGTTTAATGTCTTTAATTACTTACCAAAATTGCAAGTCTCTCGCTGAAACATGGTATGGGAAAGTAACATGTCAGAGTATCCAATGTCCTAGGATATAGACATGAAAACCAAGCCTTATTTGCTTGTCTATATACACAACAGCCACGAAATAAAGAAACAAGGGATGCATGCATGTGTCATCAGCTAAAAGAACTTACAATTTCCATGTCAGGAGCAAGGACTTCTATACGAGGGCCGAGGTTTAGGATGTAGTGAGAATAATAGCTTGAATCCTTAAAAGTTAATTCATGCTTCAAAAGTTAGATCTCCTGCTTTTGCCATGTCTATCTAGGAATATCAATATGGTTTGTGTCACATTTACTTGCATAAAATCTTTTTCTTGGTTATGATATGCTTCAAGGTTCACGAAGATAATACATGATTTATTCCATACAGGAGAATCGATACCCATCAGACTGTTTTTAAGTCCATATGAGTTAACACCAACATATCGCAACATCAATAACAAGTTCAGTGTAAAATATTACTTGAATCTTGTCCTAGTTGATGAGGAGGATCGACGGTATTTCAAGCAGCAAGAAATCACGGTTTATCGGCTACTTGAAACATCATAAGTGCAATTCCATGTCAGGAATCAACTGTTTTCACATGGTAGAAATGAACTGGGTGTTTATGGTGGGATTTTGAGGACGTTTGCTTATTTCACAACATGTTTCAAGGACTTGGGTGGGAGCTGTTTCATCTGTGCAGTGAATGGAAGTTCTTGATAGTGAAGTGGACAGAAACCTTGCGTGCGCATGAAATAACCCAAAAATCGACCACATCCTCTCGACTTCCCCGGGATTACTAACTACTTATAGCTTATCACATATTATTTGAAGCAGGAATTTATGGTTTGATGAGAGTGAGCGGAGAATGTGTGTTTTTGGAAAGTATTTGATGATTCAACACCCTGATTTTGACATAATAAAGGACAGCAAAGATCCTTTTTTGGCTGAAGTTAGAGAATAAGTCCATCTTATGGTTATAAGCTGAAATGAATCATTCAATTATTTACTACATTCTTAAAATTACATACAACAATGCTATTTATTTATAAGAGATAGAAATGCTACTTTTAATACTATCTAGATGCACTATTTTTGTTCATATCTCTAATCAATTTAGAATAAAACTCAAAAGTGTGTTTTCATAGGATATGTTCTGAATAAAAAAGATAGTGAATGTCTCATTTGTGCAAGATTAATCATTTTTTTCAAAAAAATGTTTTTCATGGAAAGAATGAAAGAAAGGAAAACAAGTTTAGATCCTTTACCATATCTTATTCTCTTTTCACCATTTCCTTTTATAAATAAATATTTATCCTATGATAAATTGCTCAGTGGTCATACAGTATTTACTTCAAAGATATTCAACTTGCTTGTTACAAAAATACAAGGAGGCCGTTTTTGTCCCTTAACGCAAGTATACATTAGACTTGCTCCATGAATGAGTTCAGGACGTAACACAAGTATATGTCTTATTTCAGATTCTCATGAAATAGGTCTACTCAAATACAAAGGTGCTAAAACATCAGTTCGAGCTTAACCTAAACTTTGAACATATAAAAAGAGTAGAGGCCATTTATCAATTTAGAACTGCTAACTAGTCTTCCCTGAGCTCAGATCGTAAAGAACCACGGTGAAATTTAAAACAGGTAACTAAGAAAATAACAGTATAATACTTGCCTGAGCAATGGAAGCATTGAGTGTATTCAGTAAACTTATGTTGCACCTGATCAATATACTCTTTGTTGAAGGAAACCAAATTTACCTCACATGCAGTAAGACGATTGAACCGAACTTTATGAGAGCCCTCCAAATTTGTTAGTTTTAAGTGAATCTTAAATACATTTTACATGTATTAGAAGACTTTATTATAATAATCACACCAAAGATGAAGTTTGTCATCAAGTTTCTTCAAATACAGCTCAGGGTTAAATTATCAACAGGATTACTAAGGCTTCTTTTATTGAGCATGACAAGACGACGACTCCCCTTACAACATACCTGAGAGAAGACTTCTCAAAGTGATGCAATAATTATGCCTAAAACTTCATCAAACTTCACATTTAGAAGAATTTATAAAATGTTATTTTCCTCCACAACTTTCTTACAATGGTTACAATCATCTGAGGAGTTTCACTCATGATAATTGAAAAGATCTAATATCTTGCCAAAGACATTTCAAACATCTTCATCTTGATCTGACACAAATAAGAACTTACATTTAGAGATTATTTAGAATAGTATTAAGAATAGAGTGAATAATTTAATCATTCATTTCAGCGTATAATCATACATAATCTCAAGTTTTTAACAAGTTTTAATGATGATGGTTGAAACCTTCATCATCAAAGCAACCAGTAACCTCCGAGGGAGATAGTATGAAAATGCAACCTCCGAACAAAGGAATATGCATAACCAAAGCTTCTTGCATCATTTTTTAGACCTCAACTTAAAAATGTTCTCTTTGTAGTATTTGAGCTCCCTTATACTTTCTCTAATATCATCCATGGCTCTATGTTTGTTTTCCTTTGTAGGTGCCTTCCTGTGATCTGTGAAACAAGCAATGATCATCATTCCTTAACAAAGAAACAACTCGATGAAATCGTACATAGGCGTGTTCCCATCCAAAAAAACAAATGAACGAGCAATAACTTGTATAAATAGAGAACTAGAATCAGGGTTGCAAAAAAAAAAAAAAAAATTAACAAAGACGTTAGATCAAAATTTTGATTTAGCATATTTGTTCCTTTCTAAATTTCCTGAGAAAGAAACAGTTGGAAATGAGGAAAAATTTAGTTGTCTTGGCAAAGTAGAAATTGACGATTTCAGGAAGGCATACAATATGCTTCTGTTACCAGTTTCACTTCAATTTTGAATATGCAGTTCTTAATCAAAGATAGAAGTGCATTGTTTTCTCCACTCATCATCCGAACTTATTTGTTCATCAATATTCAGTGCATGAGTTTGGTAAGTCATAACTTTCAATTTATTTTTATAGTAGCTATGAGAATAACTTTTTCAATTACAAATATTGATTTTTATAAAATAAAATATTGACACGGTTAAGCCATAAAAAGAAAAAGGGCCCAAGAAGAGATGGTATTAAGTGGTGATTGTTATATCTGTACAAAGCTAGGATCAGTCCGAATGAAGCATATGCACAGTTACACGTGCCACTAATAATCTTTTTCAATTGAGCAATTGTGTATGAAGAACTAAATTTCAGTATTTAGAAGTGAAGTAAAATATTTACCTCTTGGAAACCAACGAATGCACAAAGCTTTAACACTGCTCACATCAACAACAATATGAGAGAACATACCAGCCAGATCCGGCATGTATTTCTGAAAAGAAAATAAAAATATATGTGGACAATAAGAGGAAGTAGAAGGTTGTTAACAAGGGAGATAATCAGATCAATTAGTGTTGCCATTTCAACGCATATAGTGTGTAGAATGTGTCACTACGAATGTCCATGGCAATCCACAAAACTTATAAGCAATAAGCAAAACTGAAAAGATATAGATGGTGGAAAGAAAGAAAAATGAAAATCTCTTACCTTTAGGAAAAGAAAGTCCATATATACAGAATTTCCTGCTAAAAGAGGTGTGTAGCTGCCAATGTGGCTCTTCACAAATCGTATAACCTGCATTATTAACAAATGCAATCATCAAGAAGAGGGGAAGAGAGAGAGAGAGAGAAAATGAGAAAGAGGCAAAGATGGCTGAGAAGGAACAGATCAAAGCATTTAAGCATTGTTCTCACTACATATAACGAAACCATTAGTAAAGCATAGACCTTAAATCTTTATTAAGAGGCATAAATGGGTTCCGAAATTTAAAGATATTGCAAAAACAAATTTGCTTTGATCTCATGAACTGTTATTGAGTAACTAGATCAAGGGTATTTTGGGGGTAAATTTCATGTACACCCCTTGTCATTAAGATCATTTTACATACATCCCTTTTGGCCTCAATTTGGTGAAGAAGATCCCTCTTGTCTCAAATCTTTCAATCCACTCTCTCCTGTTAATAAAACATTGGAGACCTTTCAGTCAAAAGTTCACCAATGTTTACTATGAATGAGATTACTACCTAATTATTTTGAGTTTAGAGAGAAATCCCTGAAACTCAGAATCCATGGAAGATAAAAATAACACAAACTACATATTACAATTGCTAGCATCAATATTGTCACTAGCCACATTATTCATTTATTCTTGTTGTGACAACATGAGTTTCTAATTAGTGAAAGAGTCCAATATTTTAAAACCTAAAGGAATTTCTCACATTATATTACAACCAAAAGCCGAGTTGTAAAGCCAGAGGATGTCGATGAAACTTTTTCCCGTCTATGTTAAGGTGTATGGAGAACTTAGGAACCCACAGGGTCATGGAATAAATCATAGATGCGGTACACCCAACCATCAGAAAAAGTTTTCATTTTTCATTGTGTGGTTTTAAAATTGTATCACATCAAGATTTTGCCAGCTCTTGGTCCACATATTGAGGGGTGCATAGTTTTGGATGCCTGGTCTTTGGTAGTTTATGTTTAAACAACTCTCAAACATGAGTCTTCAATTAAAAACTTGCTTGGAATTTCTACTGTTAGGTCCTCAGAAGTTAACCTTAGATGCATTTCAGTAACAAGATATGGTTAAGATGGCTAAGAAATATCATCAACAGTACCTAACATCCCAAATAGAAAAAGAACTCCACAAAATTAACTCTTACAAACCTGCTTTTCAGCTTCTCTTTCGCTAACTGTACTTTGGAGAGCTTTCTTTGTCAAACCTAGAATAATTGGACCAAATCAGCTAAATAACTAAAGAACAATCTGAGAATGCAAAAATTGTATTAAGCTAGTAGTTCCTACCACTAGCTGCATGATGAGTTTGACACCATTCTCCCATCTGATCTAAGCACTCTTTAGTTTGATGGATTACTATGTCAGGCCCCTATAGAAGAGACCTTAAAGGATTACATGCATATCCGTTTGTACTTGGATATCGAAAAAGAATGTGGTGCATGATAGACATGATTACAACCAATGGGAAAAAATGTCCATGTTCAGACAGGTGAATATAAATATCTACCAATTGCATATTTTATAACATATGTACAAATAACCTCCTAGTCATTTTCTCACATGCAAATTACTAAACGCTAACAAAAAATTTTGCAACGAGTCATAATTCTAAGTCATGGTGACCCTAAGCAAACAGGTTGAAAAAAGCAAAGCATTTCACAACCAAGCCACCAAACTCAACTGAAAGAATATCCATTATTAATATAACACATAGTATATTAGAAGATTAAAGAAACTCCTTGCTTTTCTATATTGTACAAACTCAACTCCCTGCTGCGGTCAAGTATACAATAAAGCACAGAAAGGGCCCCCTAGATCTGCTTTGATACATTCTGGTATAACCACTTCTCAATTGGCACATGCTTAGTGATCAGTTGCTTCCACTGTAACCTCATTATTCCTAGTGAGAACAAAACAGAAAGTCCACCCACTAGTTTCTTATCCACTTCTACAATACCAAGCAGCTATAAGATAAAGAGATCGGCTACCTATAAAAAGCATAATAAACTAATACCTAAAAGGATGGAACGAGTGCAACTAGCAGTCTAAGTTCAAAATAATTATGCAGGTGACCAGCAGAACAATTTCATACCTAAGCCATTCAAGAAGACATAAAAAAGAGAGACTGGTATACATAATAAGTAATCACCAACAGCTTAGTTACACAAATAAAACAGAAATAAATGTAAAATAAGTACGCAAATAAACAAGATCATGAATCAAATAGGAAATTTTGTCAAAAAATTGCAATTTACCTCCACTGACTTGGTCATATTACCATCGGTAATTATACAAGCAATCTCCAGTATTCTATCAACTTCAATATTTAATCCTACAAAGAAGCAAAAGTATAGAATGAGAAACTGAAATAAGTAGTTAAAATAGAGATAAACAAACATGAATGGAAGAGCAGAAGCTCCCCTCATCATGACAAACAAGTAGCTAAACTACCTCTGGTAGCACAAAGAACAGTTAGGGCATTACCAGTAAATGAACAATTAGGGTTATCCCATAAACCACTGGCCTATTTAAATTTATAATAAGAAGGGTTGCTCGTCAGGATTTTCTTATCATCATTTCTTTGCGATTGGGTCACCATATAATAAAATTTTCTTATACTACATACTATCACATCTTTAACTCTTTACTCAGCCGTAATGTACTCCCACTAACCCCCAATCCAACAGCAAAAAGTAAATGGGTAATTTTACCAGTCATTTCCATGTCAATCCACACAAGGGGCATTTTGTACTCTTCCATACTCTTCACTACATCATCAACATTCTGATTGTCACTTTTTGCTACCTGGATAGAACCACTGACCCTCTTCTCGCTTTTTCCTGCCCCATGAAAACAAATATTGCTTAGCAGTTAAGCACATCAACAAATACAACCGTTGTTGCTCCAGAAAATAGCGTTGCTTCTGATCAAACAAGAAAGGCAGTATCTCCTAATATTAGTACGGTTATTAAGGATTTTTTCACATCAAAGTCTCCAGACAGAAACAACAAGAATAAAATTCTTAATAGTTTTTCCTTTCTCTAAAGAACCAAACACAAAGACAAGGAAAGAAAACGCATTTGGGATCCTTAGAAACCATACAACCGTCAAAAAACAAAAATACCGACAGTGACACAAATAAGACCGAAGAACTGAAAATTTTATGAAACTGAAACGAACAGCAAGTAATTTGCTCAAGTGGATAAGAGGGACAAAAGCCCCTAAAACGAGTGGCACGTGTTTGGGGTATACCTTTACTGGTTAGTTCGGTGGAACAAGATGAAGAAGAAGAAGACGAGGAGGAGGAGGAGGAAGCGACGGCAGGTGCAGCGTCATCGGCGTCAAGGGCCAGAAGGGAGAAGGTGTTGGAGAGGAGGTCCATATGATTGGAGCCAGGAACTACTGCTAAGACTACTATTTAAGCTGATGAACTCCCAAAGCCCTAAAACGAATTTCTTCCTAAATTCACAGGAACTCTGGTGTCCTTCTTTCCTAAGCTTTCCTCCCGGTCAAGTAGAAGTGGAAGTGGAAGCGAAAGCGATGACAGAGTAAGAGATCAATTCGTTCTTGAGAATGTTGGGCCATTCGATTTAAGCACCTTGAACGGTTAATTAGGCCCAAAACCCATCAACCCAACCCAGTTTCATATTCTTTCTTTGTTAACTTAATTATTTAAAAACTTACTTGACTATTGATGTTAATGTAGTAATGTTTTTTCACTGATAATAATTACATATTAGATAAAATTTAAAAATAAATTATTTTTAATTAAATAAATTTATTTAATCTCTTAT
>JANZLD010000008.1:7423191-7434005 GCA_026413575.1 Erythroxylum carthagenense | reverse complement strand
AGACTATAAAAATAGGGGAAAAAAAACCTCTTTTATAGTTTTCTTTAATTTTGAAAGCAGAAAGAAAGCAAAACTAAAGCTAAAAATTCAAACAAATTTATTTTTTTACTAAATTTAAAAAAAAAACAGAAAATAATATTTAGTTGCTAATCATATAATGATTTTTTACAACAGAATCTTATTGTTTATTTAATGAAAATAGACTAGACTTCAGAGGAAGAAGCATTCCTTAATCTTGCCTCTCTTGCCACGTTTCGTTCCACCGTTTCCACCGCTCCTGCCACAACTGCTCCCACCTCCGCCTCCTTCAAGCCTCCTCGCCCTTCGTCTGTGTATATAATATAATATAAAATAAAATAAAAGCAATCATCAATTTCTTGTTTATGCATGTACATTCACAACACTTTAATATTCCCCCACTTCCGTGTTATGATTGAAAGACTACTACGTACCACAAACGTAACAGTTGCTTCTTTCTTTCTTTCTAATTCTGATCTTAATTTGTACCAAGAGGATGATGTAAAAAAGAAGCACAAGGGCTTCTTAATCACAAAAGTTTGCTCTTGCTTTATGACTCAATATCTCCCCAAATTTAATGGAAATCTATCATCCCTAACCTGATTAAGTTGTTTTCTTTCTTTTATTCTTCTTATAACAAACCCTTTCGTCTTTTTTACGACGAAATCAAAAATTTAAAGTTGGAGGATCCAAATATTTAATTTTTTAAAATCTTGAAAAGTTCAATACACTATTAACTTCTA
Source organism: Erythroxylum carthagenense (assembly GCA_026413575.1). NCBI lineage: Eukaryota > Viridiplantae > Streptophyta > Magnoliopsida > Malpighiales > Erythroxylaceae > Erythroxylum > Erythroxylum carthagenense. The sequence goes on along the minus strand of JANZLD010000008.1, from coordinate 7,433,244 downwards.
AATAACTCCGTTCTTTTATATATATATATATATATATATATAAACAAAAAAAATTAAAATTTTAAATCTTAGAAAGCCCTGTGCACCAATGAGCTCCAACTAACTCCTTCTATGATCTTCTTTTCCTCTTCACATAGCCCTTGTTAGAGAAGCAACGAATATATGCAAAACCTAACAATCCCTATACCACTATATTCCAATTCCATACGCCATATTTTCTCCTTAAAGATACGAACAAATACCAAATGCTAACAAAAAGACTAGTGTACCATCCAGTTGTGGAGGCGGAATTGGATACCTCTCTTTATATAAAAGTGTACCCAAATACCATATCATCTTCTACGGAATACTAAGACTTTACACATTCGCTGTCGCACCAAACCAAAAGACAGGACCACGTATAGATATGACCTCAACTTTGGAGACGTTCGTGGACCTTCACAATAGCTGCCGTGGCAAGGACAGGAAGATATGTACAAAATATAAACAAAAGCTATCTTGGGAAAGAGTGGAGCCCACGAAGACTACAAGACGGATGGAGACGGTCCGCAGTTGCTAAGTTCAGATAACCCCAATCGACTCTTTAATAAAATTAAGCAAGAGGATAAATAAATTCAAAGTGGTTGGCCAAATATCTTGTGACTTGAAAACCAATTATGCTTATTCATCGAAAAAGGGGACTCTAGGAGTGGGAACGTGCATCCGTCTTTTAATGAAAACAAAAACAGCTTTGACTAGTGATACTAAATATCCATTTCCTTTGAGTGGAGATCTAATGCAACTTAAATTAGTACATAAAGAAAAGTCAACTTAAATAGGATATACATGAAAACAGCTTGTACGTATCAACTGCAAAACGAGAAATCTTTGTGCTGATTGCATCTCTGAAATGAATGTAATAAATTCCGGAGAAGCATTGCCTTTAAAAGCAAATCAGCACTAAGATTAGAGAATTGGACTGCAGAACTTAGGCCAAAACACGTCAAACTAAGGTTTTTCAGTTAAGACAAATTATTCAAGAACATTAGAGACACATTAAGCATCAGAACAGAAGGGACCCTAAAGTTTTGGAATATTAACAAATTAGGCATCCATAAGCAAAACATCCAGTTCTCCCAACAGTTCTAGGTTCATAAAACCAAAGGAGAAAAGAAAAATACCCAACATAAAAGACACTAACAAACAAAGCTACTGAAGAAGAAACAGCGCAAACAAGTCGATATTGAAGAAACAAACCACAAAATAATGCAAACAAGAGAACGGATAGCCCAAGCAAAAGCTAATAACACCGAATGAAGATGTCCTACTGGGAAATAAAATTCTCATCAAACTTATCTGCCCTGTTCCCCTTTTTGTTTTAATGCATTAGATTTTTTATTTCGGATGAGTGGTCCTCACTTGGCCATCATGACTTTAACAAACTCTTCATAGTTGATCTGCCCATCGCCGTCCACATCAGCCTCGCGGATCATCTCTTCAACCTCTTCGTCAGTGAGCTTCTCACCAAGATTTGTCATGACATGACGGAGCTCAGCAGCAGAAATGAAGCCATTTTGGTCTTTGTCAAATACCCGGAATGCTTCCTTCAGCTCCTCCTCAGAATCTGTGTCCTTCATCTTGCGGGCCATCAGGTTAAGGAACTCTGGGAAGTCAATGGTTCCATTACCATCAGCATCGACCTCATTTATCATGTCCTGAAGCTCTGCCTCTGTGGGGTTCTGTCCTAGTGATCGCATCACAGTCCCAAGTTCCTTAGTAGTAATGCAGCCTGCAAGATAGGTAGGTATAAAGATCAGTATTACAGCTAAACAAGTTATAATAAGGTAAAAGCAAACTCAAATCTTCCATGAAGAATGTGGAACAGTACGAGGACAGATAAATTATATTGGCCAAGAACACAAAAGGAAAGAGGATGTAGAATGATAGCTGAAAATGTGATAATATAATCAAAAGACATAAATGGCCAAAAAAAAGGGGAGAGCAAAACTGGAAATTTTAACCGCGTACAAAAAAATAGTGACCCCGAATCCATTCTTGCCATATTGAGAATAAAGATTGGTGCAATCTGTCTAAAAAATGGAACCTACTACTAGAAAAACAGAGTTTTCTGAACTTGGGTTCAGGAAATAAGTGTCAGTACTGCAGTGTTACAAAATACTTCGCTTTTCTCTTTGTTTCTTTTGCAAAATTCATGCATCTAAGAAACATCTCCATCTCCATGAGGAATACCGTCCTACATCTACCAATGACACCCAATTTAAAGTCTGAAAGTCTCGACTCCGTCCTCTAATCTGCACGTCTCAAATTTGATCAAACGGAATTCTTAATTGATGGACCTAAATTTCTCTGACTCTAATAGTATTCAACGTAATCATCCAAAGGAAAGCGAAAGTAGCGTGGAAAGCATCAAGGCCAAATGAAGCAGATCATAATTAAAACGTGGTGATGACGTCCAATAGCAATCTGTAAATCAAGTCATTATCTGATCTCATCCCTAATACAATACTATAAGCTCCCACATCTACCCCAACCCCGAACAAACTGAAAGACCAATAAATTCAGTCTTAAAGACTCTCAAACCAGAAAGCAAAGCAGCACTCCAAAAACACTGTCAGGCATTAATCACAAAGCAAAACTTTAACGTCCACTGAAATACCCATCCTTCTCCGCGCAATCAACACGCAAACACCAATCTAATCCAAAAAATCCAACCAAAGGAAAATCAAAACAAAAAAAATGAAACAAACAGCACAGATCAAGCAACAGCACGAAATCAGAAAAGAGAAAGCAAAAATAGTAACAAAAGGTAAGAGCAGAAGAACATAAGATCTGAAAAGAGAGCAGAGATCTAAGAAAAAAGACCATCTCCGTCCTTGTCGAAGAGGCTGAAGGCCTCCTTGAACTCAGAGATCTGGTCGTCGGTTAGCTGATCGGCCATAGCTATTTCGTTTTCCCGGTGGGGCTTGGCAGGGAGAAATGAAGCAGCAGAAGATTGAAATGAAAGCGATTATGAATCTGGAAATAAATAAACGGTCGTGATTGGGCCTTTAAGAATAAAGGGGCCCATTATCCACCCCAAAGTCTAAAGTAAGGCATCTCATTCTCTCCCATCCCCAAAGCCATTCTTGCTTTTCGGCTTTTCTTTTATTATTCATCTTCAATAACGTCTTTTTGATATATAATTTTTAAAATAATTTATAAACATCATTTTATTAGCGTATAAGTTTATAATATTTTAAATTTATCAAATTCTATTAATATACTTATTTTTTTTATAGTTAACGTATGTACTGTACAAGGTTCTCCGCTTTGCAAAGGTATGAAGAAAATTGCTAAGAACCTTTATATTTTTATAAAGAGACTGTTTTTATAACTTAAATATGTGATCTTATAGTTACAAAGATGTGACTGGTAGCTCACCTTCGTATCTTTTATATTTATTATAATCAAAATAAGTCACTCATGTATTTATAAATTAAATTTAAATTTAAAATTTTTTATTAAAAAGTATAAATCAAAATTTATTTGAAATTTATATATTTTAAAAACCATATTTTAAATTTAATTATATTTATTAATAATTATTAAAAAATTTAAATTAAATTTGTTATTATTATTTATTATTATAATTTTTGGAGATAGGGTTAAAAACATACAGTATAACTGTATAATATAGTGACAGACTATTTTGTAATTTTTAAAAAAATTAGGGACTATTTCATAAATTTAAAAAATTATCCGAAGCGGTACTTGGTATTAACCAGTACCGGTACAGTATCATACCAGAACCCAATCCGATATCAAATCTGGTATAGTATTTGTACATTGGTTGAAGAGGAGGTAAGGTTTTATTAAAAAGTTGTCGTAGAAATGAGAGAGAATGAATAGTTAAATTGGCTAGTGTATTTTTTAGATTAAAATCCTGATAAAAGTAATTTAAATACCAGAGAGTGCTGGGATTTAGAATCTAAGTAAAGTGCTACTACTTTCTCTAAACAGATAAAGTTTTTACTTTCCTAACTACTTAAAAAAAATGAACGTGATAATATAAATTAAAAAAAAGATTACTTTCCCAAATAAAAATTAATGCCAACCAAACAAGACCTAAGTGTAATATCAATAACAGTTGTGGTTAGTTTTGACTTATGAACTTGAAGTACATTATGTCGTTTCTTTATTTGAACTTATAATACTAATATTGAGTGCAAACTTATCAAACTATTAAATAAACAATGCTCTTATATTAATATAATCTTTATCATAATCATATAATTGCATGATTAGATATACAATTACTAAAAGTGTTCTTCCTTGCTTTGTATATTGGAAACTCGATCCTATGTATAGATTATACAATCGAACTTTTAGAACATGACATTTTCAAAGGTCTTGTTAACGAACTTATGCTTGGTTGAACTTAGGAGGTAAGAAAATGACAATTAAGGAGTATGACAATCCTTTTAATAATCTTGAACTCCACGACCAATTGGAGTCACTTAAGCATAATTATATCTTTATGTATTCGTATATTAATATAACTTTGTGCCATTGTTAAAATATATATATAATTAACGAGAATTAGTCTTTATTAATATTATAAATAATAAAACATACAATTTTAGAAAAATATTTAATTAAAGATGACAATAGGTCAGTCCATCAATCAGCCCTATTATCTTTTTAAAATAATTTTGTTAAAATTAAAAATATAAAATAATATATTTATTTATTTTTTAAATTCAAGCTTGAACCTAACTCATGAGCTGGTTAATTAACTAACCCATGGGACTAAAACTCTCCATGTTATTGTTGTTCTTGCTTTATGTCTGGTCAAGTATGGAGCCTAACACGGTGCTCCAAAGACAACCTAGGAAAGTTCACTTCCACCACCACCCGTCGGCATTGTGGAATGTGGCGGAGTAGGCAGTGTCCCACCAGCATCATTAGCAGAGTTAATCACTTCCTTCAGCAAACAACAACTCAAAGGTCTTTCCTTTTCCACTAAATTCTCACCAATAGAAAAGAAGACTGTACCATCACCAATTACTTGACGACCACCAATTCTACCACTGAAGACCTTAATAAAATTAGATATCATGTCTCATCCTATGATTTAGTCCTCTTTCATCAATAATGTATTCCCTCCCAACTACGAGTCATTTGTCACTGTCATGGAGAATCGAGAATCGTCACTTCCTTTTGATGAATTATGAGCTAGACTTCTTCACGAACATTGTTTACTTTCACTCCATCAAGCTCCCTCATAAACAACATTTATGGCATCACAATGTGGTCATGTCTCTATCCACAAAAGCAGTTCATAGGCTGGGTTACTTAATCCTCCTCATGGATCAGGCTCGGTCCAACCAAACTCATACCCAGCCCATAACTCACCCAACTAGCCCACCTATAACTTGCTCAATCCAACCCAGAATCACAACCTACCAAATTTAAACTCTTACGGGCCAATCCAAGACCCCTCTTCCACTCCACCTGGAACTTTAATTTCTATACCAACTTTAATCCCCAATCTTAAAATACCAAATTTGCAAAAAAAAAAAAAAGACACGTAGTTGCTATCTGTCACTTTAAGTATATGCAATCCATAAACAATTTTTCCAACCCTCCAACACAACTCCAACATGCCTTCTCTACCCTAAATATTGAACTCTCCCCAAATTCATCACCCTACTATTAGAGATGAGAATAAACCATATACATGTCTATTATAATAAAAACTGAAAAATATCTCCTGCCATTAACATTGAGATTTGAATGGGTGTGAGGGTTTTTCTAAGCTTTTAGCATATGTAATTAGATGGTGTGTGCAAAAATAATGCCAAGCTTAGGGACTCAATACCATTTACCACATTTTTATACTCCTTATTGTCTTCTCATCAAAACAATCAAGGGAGACGTTTGGTCGTGAACAGGCATGAGGTTTCACAAATAAACTCAACAAATACAACCCATCGCAATATGGAAATTGCTGAGCAACCACCCACAGACAACATTCTCCCACTTAGGTCGGATATTTTATCTAAAAGTCATGAAACTTCTACTCAAAAGAAACCAAATGCACGAATCATGTCTATAAGTCCTCTAAATGTGAGAATTATCTTTTATGTATCACGATTCATCCTATTTCTTATTCTACTTTAACTGGATGAATAAACCTTTATATTTATTTCAGGTCTACAGTAATTTTTATTCTCAAAATAAAAATGTGTATACCAAAATGAGAAAATAACAAAATTAATAAGAGTTTCGTAAAGTACATACAATAAATCACATAATGGAACCGAGTCCCATTCTAACAACATAATCCTTAAAACTCTTTGGTGGCATGCTGTTTATTAAAGGTCAATAATCATTATTTCATTGATAATACCACTTTGTCCATGTGCTTACTTCGACTACTATTCTTGTTGTTTTTGGCCAAGAAAATTGCAATTGAATTGTCATAGTACATTCTTAATGGCTTGGAAATGGAATCCTCAATTATAAGCTCAAATATGAAACTCTTCAACTATACACTATATGAGGTAGCCTCAAACTAAGAAATGAACTCAACTTCCATGGTAGAAGTAGGAGTTAAAGTATACTTTGAACTCCTCAAATATACAACTCCACTGGCAAACATAAATATATATCTAGTTGTTGACTTTCGTGAATCAATACAACCAGCAAAGTTTGAATATGAGTAACCAACTACCTCGAGATTATTAGTTCACTTATGCATAAGCATGTAATCTTTGGTCCTTTAAAGGTACCTCATCACTTTTTTAGCAGCTTTCTATTGGTTTATAGCTGGATTACTATGATATCTTCCCAAAATTCTAACAATAAATGCAATATCAGGTCTTGTATAAGCCTAAGCATACAATATTGTGATATAGGTTTCTGAGGATAAACCCAAAATATATTGAGATTTGTCTTTTTTGATCTTAATGCCAATGACATAAAATACCTCACCTATATCCTTCACATCAAAATTCTTAAAAAACATTGTTTTATCTTATACAGCAAACTCTTATCATTGGTAGCAAGTAGAATATCATCCACGTATAAAAAAAAAACAAGTTTTACTCCTATTAATTTTTTGATGTATGCATTTATCCATGATATTCTCTACAAAACTAAATGAAGAGATGATATCATGGAATTTCAAATACCATTGATAGGAGGCTTGTTTCAATCCATATATGGATTTCTTAAGCTTTCATACCAAATGTTTGTCATCACTAGAGGAGAAGTCATCTAGTTATTTTATATAAACCTCTTCCTTTAGATCTGTATTTAGGAACATTGTTGTCACATTCAATTGATGTAGTTCCAAATCAAAATGGGTAACCAATGTCATAATCACTCGTAAGGAACCCTTCTTAGATGCAGGAGAAAAGGTCTATATGTAATTCATTCCCTCTTGTTGAGAAAATCCCTTAGCAACAAGTCAGGTTTTATATCTTTCAATGTTACCTAATGAGTCCCTTTTTGTCTTGACGACCCATTTACATCCAATGACCTTTGCACCATTAAGCAACTCGACAAGATTCCAAACATTGTTAGATGCCATAGAATTCATCTCATCTACCATGTCATAGAATTCATCTCATCTACCATGATATTATACCATAATTGAGATTCATTGCAACTCATGGCTTGTGAAAACATTTCAGGGTCATTTTTTGCTCCAATATTATAGTCAGCTTCTTGTAGATACAAAATGTAATAACTAGGTATTATTGATTTCTTATCTCTAGTGGATCTTTTTAATGTTGTACTAGCGCCCTCTTGAGGAGGAGCTTCTATAACTAGTTGCTCAATAACCTTTGGTGCTTGCTAAACAATCAAATCTACTAGATTGTCATCAACAGTTTGTGGAACTTTAATGATTGGTTGTTCAACACTCATTTAGCTTGATTGGTTGTTCAACACCCATTTAGCTTTGAGGGATTCTCTAAATGACAATCAATATATTACTTAAAGTAAAAGTTTGTATTTCACAATGATCCTTCTCAAGAACTAAGCCTGAGATTGATCACTCCCAATGATCAAGTCATTCTTAAGAAACTTTGCATTTCTTAATTCCACAAACCTAGTACTATGAGATGGATATATAATAAAATCTATACCCTTTGGACCTTTCAGCGTATCTAATGAAATACCCACTTATAGTCCTCAGATCTAGTTTCTTTTCTTGTCGATTATAAACTCTTGCTCTAGATGAGCATCCCTAAACACATATATGTCACAAACTTGGTTTCCAACATTTTCATAACTGAAATGTTGTTTTTTGAAACAACCTTGCTCGATTTAATATATACACTATCATTTTAAAAGCTTAAGTCCATAAGAATTTAGGAAGCTTAGAATTGATAAGCATACTCCGTGCCATGTTTAATAATGTTCAGTTTTTTCTTTCTGCCACATCATTTTGGTCCAGAGACTCAAGCAGGCATGGTATATTGAGTTATTATCCCATGCTCATGAAGAAACTTTGCAAATGGATCAGGTGCTTGTCTATCCTCAGTGTATCTAACATAATTTTTTCGCCTCTATCTGATCTTGCGATCTTTATTTTCTTACCTCATTGTCTGTCTACTTACGTTTTAAATACCTTAAAGGGATCTAATGCTTTGTTCTTATTATGAAGCAAGTAGAGGTACATATATCGTGAGTAATCATCTATAAATGAGACGAAGAGGTTCTAACCATATGAGTCCACGAATGTCTATGATCTTTAATATGTCTAAACTCCTTTTGGCACCTTTCTTTGTCGTGTTGGTGTACTTTCCCTTTATACAGTCCACACAAACATCAAAGTCTGTAAAATCCAGGCTATTAAATACTCCATCATTCATTAATTTTTTAATTCTTTCAAGGAAACATGCCTCAATCTTTTGTGCCACAACATCGAGTGTTCAATTTTAACACATCTTTTAGTACCTACAGTATTATAGACATGTATTTTATTGTTGAAAACATTTTCTTGCAAATTAATTCAGAAAAGACCCAATTATTTTGCCATTCCCAACAAGATCAGATCTATGATAAAAGCTAAATGAAGTATTTGAAAAGTTAAAGGAATATCCTAAAGGTACAAGTCTTGAAACTGAAATCAAATTTATAGAGAAACTTGGAATATAAAATGTTCTTTCTTAATTTAAAACCAAACCCTGCAAGGTATTGAAAATATGGATTGTAGAACTAGAATCAATCCACTAAGTGTTATTACAAACATAAACCATATTAGATTCATAATAAACAAGTGAGAATAAAATACCTTTCTTCATAAGCCAAGCCTTAAATTTGGCACAAACCTTCTTTATGTGCCCTTTCTTTTTGTAAAAGTGACACTTGGGATTGAAATCCTTTTTGATCTCAATATAGAATGGTATTTGAACCTTTCCTTCTGCCTGGCTTGCCCTCTATTCCTTTCTTCTGTGGCCATATGTGCACTTTTACCTAATTCCATTACCAACCTCCCTTCCTCTTGAATACACATGGTCAGCAGTTCATTAATAAACCATTTATCTTTACATGTGTTATGAGAGATTTTAAAGGGCCCATATTAAGGTGGAAGGGAATCAGGTGTATAATGCATAAGGAAAGACTCAGACATCTCAACCTCAAGAGACCTTAGCTAAGCCACAATGTCTCTCATTTACATGATGTGCTCACGCACACCTCTAACACTTATGAGCTTTATTGATGATAATTTGTTTATTAAGGTGTTGGTTAGTAACGCACACCACTAAAAGATCGATGACAATTTGATGGAATAAAGATACGCAAGGTTTGATTTCTACGACACCTCTTAAAAACTTGTTCCAAACAATCCTGATGATCAAAATAAAACCTAAATAAACAAACAATCAACACGCCACAATTGAGAAAACAATTGATAAGTGAAAAGATGGTTTGAAAGTAACAAGAACAAGAGAATGATGTTTCTCTCTATCGAAGCCTACTGCTTTTTCACAATTTTGATCTGAAAAGTTCCTTCAAAACCCTAGAACATAAGTATTTATACCTAGGTCAAATAATAAA
>JANZLD010000008.1:7322018-7340274 GCA_026413575.1 Erythroxylum carthagenense | reverse complement strand
ATAATCAGCTATCAGCTAACAGCTGATAGAATCAGCTATCAGCTATCAGCTATCAGCTGATTGCCAAACAGGGCCTAGGTCTTTTCTGCCACGAAGCCAATAGTGTGATAGCTGTGATGTTTGGAGCTGGACGCCTCACAGAGGATGAAAACAGCTTATTGGCCCTATCCTAAGTTCCTAACCCCTTCATCCTTGTTGAGTGATATCAACTCACAACTCGTGCTCTTATGCATGCAAACATACCAAGTCAAACATGAACTCAATGCAAATAAGTTTGATCCAGCTGAAAATAAATATCCTCCCTAGTTCCAGATTTCATGGCTGGACATAGGAACTGAAATTTGTCCATCTACTATTCAAATGACTCCTAAAACTATGAAATCTGCAAACCATTAACAGACATAAAGAACAGCCTTTTAGCATCACACCCAAAAAATTGCAAACAGTTCTTGAAAAGGATTAAATCACATAACTGTAAAAGAACACACACATATATATATATAGCACATTGACATCAGAGCACAAATTCTCTAGTAGTAGTATCAAAATTATAGCACTTCGGACTAACAAAGATCTGTATGAATGGCATAGAAAATGCATGAGACCAATTTGATTGAAGATAAAGCCCGCAGATAAGCACAGTATCAATCTTTTGTAAGCAATACTACTTCCTGAGCTCTTAAACACGAGAGATGTTTGAAATCAGAAACATGCGTTATCAAACAACAGATGGGTCATCAAAGAGATGTCTAAGTTTCCCCAACTTCAAATAAATTTCAATGGTCAGGAGAACCACGCAGATGCAGACATACATTAAGGAAGAAAAGTAAGAATTAGAGGACGAAAGTTTATTAGTTACACAAGCTAGAGTAGCCATGAGTGGAGTACCAACAACCTGGAAATTAAAATATATAAAGATGACAAGAACACTAAAATGGCAGTTCTCAAAGTCCAGTAACAGTTTATTGAATGAAGGGAATTAAAAACACATGTCCAAGCATTGAGCTGCCACCAAATTTCAACCTGCAAGCAACAAATCCATAAAGAGGTGAATTGTAATTCAATCAACTGACGGACAAAAGGTGAACACATTGGGTCTGCGTAAATAGCCTCCTCAATTGCCATATCATCCAAAGCTAAAATGTCAAGGCACTTGAATTGGTTCAAAACCCTAAGATGCTTCAAACCCTAAATCCAAATTTAAAGCAAGCAATCTAAAGAAAGCTTTATTGTAACCGTTCTACACGCACGCGAACTAGAAAAGCACAAAGCAATAACTGACCTTTGATCAAACGGACGGATGGGTAATGGAATCAGTGAGAATCGGAGTGGTGGTGGTGAGAAGAGGAGGAAGGAGCGTAGAACTTGTTATAGACTTGTTCGCCGACGAGATAGATACCGAAGGCGACGAGAGCGATGCCGAGACCTGGAGTGGCGTGGCGGAACTGATTCGTCAGCATCGGATGCTTCCTCCACTCATCCCTCCTCCTGAAGAACTCTCCGGTGGGTCCCAATGACTTCCCCATTTCCCGTCTTTCTCACTCTCTCTCTCGCTTACCTCAATCGGAAATTCAGAAAACGTCAATTTGGGATTGGGATTGGGGATTTGGGACTGCACTCTGTTTGTGTAAACGTGTGTGTTTTAGGTTTGGGCCTTTTCAATGACCATGGATTGGGCTATACAGATACGTACATACTCTCCGGGATCGAGTGTTAATCATTTAGCTGCTGTACATACATTAGAGCACAAATTAAAGACTTACCCTACAAGTCTGTCTGTTGATGAAAATGAAAAGCAATGATGCTTGCCCAGAGCTTTTTCTCTCTCTTTTCATAACAGTAGAATTAGCAGTCGCCATTTTTTTAAAATATATATGGTTGTAGTATTACATAAAGGGCTTGTACGACCAATGATCTACCCGATTCTTGCAAGAGAGGACCATGTGGGTTCTCATCTCATAGTGTGCTTGGCATCCTGCAGAATTGGAATCGATGATTGTTCCAAGGATCATGGACCCTTTACAACTTACTACTCCAAACCAATAATTAGTTGTATTGCTTCTAATTTATCATATAGTCAAATTCACAACCTAATCATTCAGTCCCACTATGATTTTAAACACTCAACATGGCACCGTTTAATTACCATATATTTACTTATTCATCGCCTGGAAGGGAAAGGAACCGTGTCAGCAACAAAAGCAAAGCAACCTAGCAGTAGCCGTCTGCTGATTCCACTGACAATATACAAAACTCTCATTGGTCAATACAACACATATCAGAAAGAGGCTGAACTTGTTATCCTAAGCTGATGTTTTTGCTGGTGCAAGGCTTCAGATGGAAATCTTATATCAAATTCCTGTAAAACAAAGCAAAAACATAATAAACGAGGGAAAGCATCAGGATGGCGAAACCTGCTGAAAATCAAACCACTTGCTCCTACCAGGAAACAGTTTAACAATTAGTCAAATCCATATTAACCAGTAGAACTACAGAAAAGCAAAAGGGCAAAAATGAAACTGGAGGATCCACTGAACCATTAGCTTTTAAGGAGAATAATGCCACTACGGTTTGTTAGTGAGTATTCTTTGGTAAGCTTAAGTCCCTGATTTCCTATGGAGATGCTTAAGCAGTAGGTCTCAAATCATAGTTAAGAAGGAAAACCTCATTAATAGCCAAATAAAAAACCCCAGGAAAGTCTTGGTCTGTTAAGCAGTTCAACTAAAACCCACAAGACTTTGGAACTACAAAAGATGAGAGCTTCTAGAACTTTTAACAGATTACTTTTCAAAGCATCGTTTACGGAATCTGGAGATAAAATTTCCAATGGGCTAAAGAATGATTACACAAAATGCAAAACATATCTTTTCATTAATCACTGTAGCTTGTTATTATGTGTTTAAAAATATCAGTAATCCTTGAGCAGTTTTGCTTTAGAATTTTCGCAGTGGGTTGTGCAGAGAGTATGGGGGATTGGCTATTCGAGCTTTTCATAAGAAATTATGTAATGCAAAGGCTTCTTGCCTTTTCTTTCTTGAGCTTCAGATTCACCTCCCTAGACGTGAAATTACTCACCAACTCGTTATGATAAGCCTATGCAACCCCCAACAAAGATCAGTTTTCCGGCCATAAATTAAGGGAAGTTGGTCCAAAATGGCGATGTTATAGAAGATACAGAAGTTGATAAAAAGGAAAAGTCACCTGCTTTCTCGCTCTGGAACGGGCAGCAGATTCCCTGTTCTTAATTTTTCTCCTCAGCTTCCTCTCAGTGTTCTTCTCAAGTGCCTCCGGGCATTCTTTTTCGGCTTGGTGTTGTTGTGTTTGATAATGTGCCAATTGAAGAGGAAGGAGACAAAACCATTCTCTGGGGAAAACTCTGTGGGCTCATTCCATCAACAGTGCTCAATTCCATGGAAGGACGTAAAGATACTTCTGCAAAAAGACCTGCTTATACCAAGAAGTCCTCCAAAGTTATTCCACAAAGGACGATTCCCTGTTTTACCCTTTCATATCCTCCCCGAAGCTCTTCTTCTGCCCTTGTTGAATTTCCTGCCAAACCTGATCCACAGTCTTCCCACTCAATTTCCTGGCCAAAGTTAAGCTGGCCTGACGTTGCAGAGGTAAAGCAGAGGAAGTAGTTTCCATGTCCATGGACTCAGTTGCATCTGTGCTCCATACATTCTTGAGAAGTTCCTCAAGGTTCATGCTCCTCAAGGGTTTCCCTAGATTTCCCAATTGATTCTCAGCTTCATTGAGAGTGAGGATGTACCATGAGTCTTGCCTCATCAATTAAGTGTATTTTTATGGGCTTGCTGCTGCTGGTCATTATTCTGAGATTCCATGGTTTGAATTCCCACTCCCCAAAATCCTAATATTGATTCAAACAATAAAATCCCTAAATCATCACATCAACCCAGATAACCTAGGGGAGACACACCCAGCAAAAGTACCACAGAACCCCCAAAATTCAAAATCTTGGAGGAAACATCCATGAGCAGTTTGTAAAATTCCAGGCACTCAAACGTGGAATTGCCCACCGCAAGCGCCTCACACTTTAATAATAAGATGGTAAATTATAGTTTGATCTAATTTAATTTTTCAAAAACAGCAGTCTTATTTAGTACGTACAAGGAATCATTATATTAGATGAATTCGTTTTTTATTAAAGAGTTTAGATTAATAGATATTACAAATTTAGTTGTGCAATTTTCTTAAATTTTTAGTTTATAATTTATTAACAAGAGCCATTGCATGACGTGTGGCAGCATTTCTATTGACTTACATGCAATATAGGACCGTACGGAATGGTCAATCTCACAAACAAAACATAAGGTTGAATTGAATTGCTTTCCTCTCCAAGGTAAGGGATGAAGCACACGTCAATTTGATTTTTTTTTGTTACAATAAAAATTATATCCAAGATAAAACTTTTTAGTGTCTTAATGATTTTAGTTTGGATAAGGAGGTTGGAAGGTTATAACAAAACAAGTGATAAATGATAATCATGTAATTACATGTATTATATGTTTGTTTTTATTATGTGTATAAGTATATCTTAACCAACGACAGCTACAGTTGGCTGTCGTTAGTTAAAAGCAGTGGGCCACACGCACACCACATCCTTCTGTCAGAAAGACAGTAGATTGGATAGAGTGGTAGTGGGAACCCCGAAAGACTATCAAAGGTTTTTAGTGAATGTAGAAGTTAAACATGCTCTTTCTTCAGTAATAAATTTGCCAGTTTCATGCCAAGTATGGTCCATTTTGGAAAAGCAAAAGGCCAGTACCTTACCTACCATCTCCTACTTTTCATTTTCCATATTCCAACTTTCCCTGTTCTCAAAGCTTCAGAAGTCTCTCCGTTGTCTCTTGACAAAAGGGAAAGATATCACATCAATCAATAGCTTACTAGCATTGGCATCTGATCCAAGATTTTGGAAGAAGCCTCAATCCCATCTTCTACTTTGGTACATTTTTCATTTTTTCTTGACCTGTAAGTCCAAGCTCCCCGTTTCTTTCTGTTCTCTGGGTCTCCTTTCTTCATTTCTTTCTTTTGGTCCTTGAACTTGCGATTTTAACTTGCATTTGGCAGAGGGTTAGGGTTTCTTTTCTGCATGTTCAGCTTTGACTTCGAAAGTTTCAAACTTTTTAGTATTTGCTGCTCCTTTGCATGCTTATTTTAATGGTACTTGATGGTTTGTAGTCAAGCATTTTTGGGCCGTGAAAATTTCCTTTATATTTTTCTTTTTCTGATCTTGTTGTTCTCTTCGTGGTAGGTTGTTTGTTGAGAGAACTGATCAAAGTATGCATCTTTATTGCACTTGTTAGAGACTTGAAAATTTCCCCTCTTGGGCTATTTAACTATGTTTTTAGCTTATTGAGTGAATTCAGTTGGTAAAATACTGACCCACATTTTGCTTTAGGTTGAGGAGTCCTTTTAGAACTGACCAAAGTATGCATCTTTATTGCATTTGTTAAAGACTTAAAAATTTGTCCTCTTGGGCTGTTTAACTATGTTTTTAACTTATTGAGTGAATTCAGTTGGTAAAATACTGACCCACATTTTGGTTTAGGTTGGGGAGTCCTTTTAGAACTGACCAAAGTACGCATCTTTATTGCATTCGTTAGAGACTTGAAAATTTCTCATCTGGGGCTGTTTAACTTTGTTTTTAGCTTATTGAGTGAATTCAGTTGGTAAAATACTGACCCACATTTTGCTTTAGGTTGAGAAGTCCTTTAAGAATATGTTAATCTTTACTTTTTGATTGTCAAACAGGGTAGTTAATGTGAAATCATGACAAGGGTCATCCGTGAGTTTGGAAATACGATGCAGAAAAATGCCGTTCCAACGGTGTCGGCCGATGTTGTGTTTGCATCAAGTAGGTTTCCTCATTATAGAATTGGAGTTAACAATCAGATTATGGATGCCAAAAATGACCCAAAAGTGCTCTCCATGAAAGAGGCTGTTGCCCGTGAGACTGCACAGCTTTTGGAGCAGCAGAAACGCCTTTCTGTGCGTGACCTTGCCAGCAAATTCGAGAAGGGTCTGACTGCAGCTGCTAAGTTGTCTGAAGAAGTAAGATTGATAAATTTTTTTGTAGTTGTTGTTTGCTTCTGGAAACTTGATTTGGTATGCCACTTTGATTGTTTTCCTGAAAATTCTGGTTTAGGTTCTTTTGTTTATTGGGATATGCACAAATTGATTGGTGATATAGATAAACTATAAGAACAGATGCCAAACTGTGCTTTTAACTTACTCATCATTTGTGTATTGTAGGCTAGACTCAGGGAGGCAGCTTCACTGGAGAAGCATGTTCTTTTGAAGAAGCTTAGAGATGCTCTAGAATCATTAAGAGGATGTGTGGCTGGTAAAAACAAAGATGATGTCGAGGAAGCTATTATTATGGTAGCTCTTTCTTGATTTCCCTCGCGAATTTTAATCATTCTAAAAGTGTTTTAGATGTGACTTCATGGCAGGGTTTCTGTTGCCATATTATGACATAATTTCACTTTTATGCTAGGATGTAAAGTGTTAAATTAATATCTGAGACCGATTTGATTTTGCCTGGGTTAGGTTGGAGGTTTCGTAGTTGACCTCTACAAATTCAGTTGTCAGGTTGAGGAACATGTGTTTGTAAATGTTTTTCATTGTTATTCACTTCCATAAGAATGAAGCACAACGATTTTGGACCCAACAACCATTTGGTTAATTTATGATTGGTTTCATAAATCTATCACAAAACTGAGATTTTATTAGGAACTTTACTTTAGATCACTATTATCTTCTACGAGGAAAATACAAGGGCTCTCTGTTTAGTATATTTTCTTTCATTTCATAGTTGTACATTGTAGAATGTTTCTAACTGCTAGCATTTGTTTGATTTGCTGCTCATCTGCTTTTGCCTATGCTATCTTTTAAGTGAAAAAGTAACCATTCCCAACTTAAATATTTCTTTTTTAAAATTCCAGGTGGAAGCATTAGCAGTTCAGCTTACTCAAAGGGAAGGAGAGCTCATTCAAGAAAAAACTGAAGTGAAGAAGTTAGCAAATTTTCTTAAGCAGGTAATGCAATTAACAAGTCCCTAACTGTCATCTTCTCCATTTTTTATCTTTCTTTCTCCTTTTTTTGACATATTTATGAAGTAAAAATAGGCTTTACATTTTTTGTAATCTTGGTCAAGTAGATACAGAGTTTAGCAACTGACTACTGCCTGTTGTTTATCTACCTATGAACTTTTAGGAGATCAATTAACAGTTAACTTTTTCATCTTGGTTCCTTTAGTTTTCTACTTTTCTTATGCAGTTATGCTTATGTTCATTTATCTCTTCCCTACCTTCATACCGGATCAAATAGGAACACATAAATCCCAATAGCTTTTACACTCTACTGATTTCTCCTTCAGTATATATACACAAGTTGCAGTCAGTATCCGCTGTTCTGTGTTGAGCATTTATATCCCTTTTAGGCCTCAGAAAATGCCAAGAAACTAGTTGATGAGGAGCGGGCCTTTGCTCGTGCTGAGATTGAGAGTGCCAGAGCAGCTGTGCAGAGGGTTGAAGAGGCTCTTCAAGAACATGAACGAACGTCTCAAGCTTCCGGGAAGCAGGTTAATGTTCTTCGTTTTTTGCTTTAAAGGGAATGTTATTAATTACTGTTCTTTATTGGTAGTTGTAAGAAATTTAGATACAAATTGGAGGCTTGTGTCTTCTAATTTTTGTTGTGGGTTATAATTGCTTCCCATTTTTTGTTGTTGTTTCTTGGATCTGCTGTAGTGTGGCCATTAAAAGCATGAATTCTGGAATGGTCGTGGCGACTGCATATCCTTTTTCATGTTCTCCTTTATGGGTCTCGTCTTTGCAATTCTATGACGCTTGTTTCATATCTCCTTGACAAATTATTTGGTGTGACTATTAGGACTTGGAAGAATTGATGAAGGAGGTTCAACAGGCGAGAAGGATCAAAATGCTGCACCAACCAAGCAAGGTATTTATTGGTGCTTTTTGTTCAGGTTTCCTCCACTGAATTATGATATTTAGTCCTTGAGTCAAAATTGATGCTTGTTCCTTGAACTTGAAATGACCTTAGAGCTCTATCTCTCTATGTCTCCAGTTTAATTGTATTATGAGTCTATTATGCTATTATGCTTAAATGGCCTTATAGAGCATATCTTTGTCCATTGTAGCTGAGGACAACATTATGTATTAGTATTGGCATGATGGTCAATATTTCTCGGGGTTGGAACTATTTGTTTTCTTCTAGAATTTTCAATTGACGTCTGATATTTGAACTTTATAATAGTATCTGAGCACAAGTTTCTTGCAATTCTTTTATTGGTTAATTGATAAAATTTTGAAGGTGACGGACATGGAACATGAATTGCGAGCATTGAGGGTTCAACTCGTTGAGAAGTCTAAACGATCTCTTCAGCTTCAAAAAGAGGTATACTTACGGTTCCATTTTGGTGTGTAACGATTGGGTATATAGTCCATCCGGGAAGTCTGTAGTTTTCAGATGCTATGCATCTGTCATTTATTGTTCTTCAGCTTTTTACTGATTTCTGCTTTGACCAAGGATAAGGTTATGGGTTGCAATGTTTTTGGTATTCTGCTCACCTTTGATAATTCTTACCTTTATCCTGAATTTTCCCACCTGTCTGATTTTCTGTAACTTGCTTCCAAAAACATTTTCACCTTAAAGTGAAAATTGAGACTCAATTGTGAGCATCTTTGTGGAATTTGGTTGTAACTTGGCAGCTTCTCAGAATATCCAAGTTCTTAAGAATTTGGACTGTCCTTCAAAGTGGAAATCTTGACCCTCGCACAAAGAAACTTTTTTTGAGAAGTCATCTTGTAAAGAATATTTTCTCGTCTATTATTTCCATGTATAGCTTCAGACTAACTGCCTGGACTTTTCAATATTCTTTTGCTATGACTTGATGTAACAGCAATAAGAATGGTTCAGCTATGTCCTTGATTGCCACTATCATGAACTATTAGATTTTCTTTTTTATTTTTGATAACCTGTTATTGACTCCTTGCATGTTCTACTTTTTATTTATCTCCTCCAGCTGGTGATGAGTAAGAGAAGGGAGAAGAATATTTCCCAATTTTATGAATTTGACGGATCTGAAGCTTTAGGTTCTTATTTGCGGATCAAGCCTAGCTGTGATAATGCTCCAGAACTTTCTAAGTGTTCAATCCAATGGTACCGTGTGTCATTTGAAGGCGGCAAGAAGGAGCTTATATCAGGTACTGGCAAGGAGGAGTCGAGTCAGCAAATTCGGTTTCTGTTCATTCCTTTCTCGATTTGATGGGGTTTTAGGGGTGGTAGTGTAGGGGATACAAGAAAGTTTCTGTTGTTGATGGATTTAGAGGTCAGTTGACAACAGAATAATCTGTTGTTGATGGATTTAGAGGTCGCAATTGACAACAGAATATCATTTGTGAATGATTCATCGATTAGAAGATGATAGTCATCTCATGTGATGTTGGACACGATTGATCGTGAGCTGCTTGTGATGAGATCTTTTATCGATAACAACATTAACCTACGACTAATTGGCATCTATTGATACAGGAGCTACAAAATCAGTTTATGCTCCAGAGCCTTTTGATGTTGGGCGAGTCTTGCAAGCTGAAATTGTATATAACGATCACCATATCACATTGTCTACAACTGGTGCCATTGATCCTGGTATTCTCTTCCACTACTTTTCTGGTTTAATTTGGTGTGCTAATGCTGGTTTCATGACAACAAATTTTCTCAATTTTTTCATTTCAAGATTGTCCTTTTACAAGTACATGAGTCTTTCATGTTTACTATATATAATATATAGAATTCAAATCTGACCTAATTATTTGCATAGCTGCTGGTCTGGGTAGCTATGTAGAGGCACTTGTTCGAAAACATGACGTTGAATATAATGTAAGTGTTCCTTGAACTATTTAAGCATTTCCCAAATTAGCTAATCATGCATTAGGTTGATTTACTTGAGAGTTGTTCATTTTCAAACTATTCTAGTATTATACGTGTGCCTAATCGTGGTGGTCACTCACTGTCTCTAGCTTGTCTACGTGCTAGATGGACCAGACCAAGAGTGAATAGGTTCTACTTAGGCAAATCATTGATGCTGTTCATATTTTCTCAATTTCCATCTATATTAGTTATAGTAGTTTTTGTTTGAGTTGAAATATTTATTAGCTATGTTTTCTAATATAGATATACCCTGATTTTTGTACTTGGTTTTAACTATATTTTTCTTAGGTGGTTATTACCCAAATGAGTGGTGCTGACCATGTCTCCGAATCTATTCATGTGCTTCACGTGGGGAAGATGAGAATGAAGCTTCGTAAAGGAAGGTCTACAGTCACTAAGGAATACTACTCCACTTCAATGCGGGTATATTAGATTGGGAAACTTTCCTCTTTACAAAGGATGGTTTGATGTTTGGATTAACATTTTTAGCAACCATGCTTGACACTGTTATCTCATGCTTTAGTTGTGTGGAGTTAGAGGTGGTGGCAATGCTGCTGCTCAGGCATTGTTCTGGCAAGCAAAGAAAGATGTTTCCTTTATCTTAGCCTTTGAATCTCAGAGAGACAGAAATGCAGCTATTATGCTCGCAAGGAGGTTTGCTTTTGACTGCAATGTAAGCGCTCCTCTCACAATTTTCTACAGACTTGTCCGTATTTGATGAATCTGTTTATGTATGCTTTCTTCAACTATTTTTATTATTCTCAGCTGACAAATACTTCAATTGTTCTGATTTTTGTCCCTCAAAATACACTTAATTATGATTTTGTCTAATGCATTTTCTCATGCCTGATAATATTTGCTGGAAATGTGTATAATCAATATCTTTTTTCCTTATCCTGCGTTCGAATGTTATAACCATTGAAGACTTACTTTACGTTTGCAAATTGTTGCAATACCAGATCGTACTAGCTGGGCCAGATGACAAGAACCTTTAGAAAGTTAAGGAACATCCATGCAAATCCACTCACTAATTGTAATTATACAGAGTTCTTACTTGTAATATACGTTTGTGGAGTTAGGATTTGGCTTTTACAGTATGATTTTTCTCCAGCTTTCTGAAATTTTCTGTCCAGAGCAAAGGCATGTTTTTGTTTGCCTTTTGAATGCTAGATATTCAAGTATGCTGCTAGTGACAGATTTTGGGATTGATTTCATCTATTCTTTGAATTTGTTGAACATAACTTAAAGACGGTGAGTGAGGTTATTTATGATGACAAATATGTGATCGATTTCTATAAGAGTGTATATCTGATTGATTGATGGCTGCTTAGTTGTTTTATCTGAATGCGGATAAAGCAACTGTATGTTGTATATGAAAATAGTAGAAGATGATTCTTACATAAAATCTATGTACTGGAAGAACCAACCGTGTACTGTGTAGTGTAATCCTGGAAACCTATAGTTTCAGTCATAATAACTTTCAACTTCAGAACTTTCTTCTAACCTAAACAAGCACCTTCTGTGTACTGTGTAGTGTAATCCTGGAAACCTATAGTTTCAGTCATTTATAATAACTTTATATTCAACTTGAGAACTTTCTTCTAACCTAAACAAGCACCTTCAACTTTGTTGTTTGTGCGTAGCACCATCGTCATCATTCTGGAAAATATCAACCAACGTTCACGATAGTCTTGAGTAATGGTAAGAGAGATAACTAAAAGCTTGAATCCTTCGAATCTGGCTTTTAGCCGCGGTATCTTTTTGACATTGAATAAGAAATAGCAAGTAATAACAATCATAGCATGGGACGGGACGGGAATCCAATGCTGAAGCCGGAAAAAGAAGGCCATTCAATTCATGTCAAATGGTTGATGAGATTTAGATGTCAAATGAAAGCCTAGGCTTAGCTAAGCCTAGGACGTGGACCTGCACCGAAAACAGAGCTCTTTTCGTTGTCGTGAATACAAATCAAAGCCTCACTTGTCTCCTACCATAACGACAAACTCCTCTCTCAACATTCTACACTCACACAAGCCGCGCGTCGAATCACCTCTGGCAAATCTGGCCCTCTGCTCCACTCCGCTACCACCGTATCGTATACCAGTACCAGCCCTTCTCTCATCCCCCTCCTATTCCTCCCGCTCCTCCTCAACAAATCGTCTATGCACCCGTTCACTTGTACTACCACCACCTTGTCTTCAAACGCCACGCAGCTGAACCTCACCGTACTGTCCACCCTCACCTGCGGCGGCAACGGGGGACTCTTTATTCTAGTCCACTCTCCGAACCCACCACCCCCGTTCTGTCTCCGCCCGTCGAACCTCCAGAACGACATCTCTACTGCATGGCTGGCTAGTACATACACGAACCCAGCCGCCGTCGCGCACGCCGCCACCGCGCAACCTCCTCCGGGCACCGTTCGGCTCCTCAGCCACGCACGCGTCTTCACGTCGTACAGGTCCATTGTGCTCGCGTACTCTGTTCCTGTCGCTGCTGCCCTCGGGACTTCGGTCTCCGAGGCGCCTCCGATTTTGAGTCCTCCGATCACGTAGAACACGCCATCAACGGCTGCTCCGATGCAGCCGAATCTCCTCCTGGGCGCGTGCGCTACCACGCTCCAAGTGTCTCTTTCCGGGTCGTACTCTTCCACCAGCGCCGCAGGAGCGCGCGAGCCGCCGCCCCCGGCGACGTAAATTTTAGATGATACCACGGCGCAAGCAAACTTCTTTCGCCGGAAGTTCATGGAAGATCGTAGCGTAAGTGAATGGGTCCACGTGTCATA
Source organism: Erythroxylum carthagenense (assembly GCA_026413575.1). Taxonomy (NCBI): domain Eukaryota; kingdom Viridiplantae; phylum Streptophyta; class Magnoliopsida; order Malpighiales; family Erythroxylaceae; genus Erythroxylum; species Erythroxylum carthagenense. The sequence continues at coordinate 7,327,517 of JANZLD010000008.1, read as the reverse complement.
GCATAAGACTCCGTGACGCTCGACGATATAGATTCTGGGTCCGATCGAAGACAAGCGAGCGTGACTAAGGTTGTCAATTAACGAAGGTGCTTGTAATGTAATAAAGGTGGAAACTTTCCAATCTCCGAGGATGTTGGAATCATCGTGGGTGGTGGAGTCATTGTGTTTGAAGTTAAGGGAGGCAGTGAAGAGGACGGAGTCGGAGGAGGAGAGGGCGAACAGGGTGGAGGAGTGGAAGTGGCGGATACGGCGGAGGGAGAGGAAGGTGGATGAGTGGACAATGTGGGACCATCGGCGGCAGACGAGGGAGAGGGAGGGGAGGGAGGAGGAGGGGACGCGGGAGAGGCATTCTAAGAGGAGGTCATCTGGGAGGGCTGAGAGAGTGGTGGGGGCTGTGGTGGTGGGACTGTGGAGGGGAATGGGGGTGAGGGCATTGGTGGTGTCTTGTGAGTTGGGAAGGCAGGACTTGACCAGCCACGAGAAGTGGCGAGAGTTGCAGCTTTCGGACATTGAACCAGAGAGTGGGATAAAGATAAGACACGAGTAAGAATGGCTAATAAGTTTCTGTCTATTCCAAGACTAGTCAATGAAGTAGCCAAGTGGGAGTTAACTTCCTCTTTAATTAACAACGACATCTGAAAGGGCAGAAAAGTAAATTTCGTCCAAGCTAAGATCTACATGGTAACAATCAAGGCAAATGTTCATCCCCAAGAAACTAGGATCCATCGACTACACAAGACGAGATCATAACATGAACATGATCCTGAGTGACTTATGGCTTCCCTAAGAAAACTAGTGGCAGTAAAACCACGGAGACGCCAGCCCTGTCACGATGATTTGGCCACAGGGCTTTTGGCAGGGGAGTGAAGAGCTACAGATCCCCTGTATACATTCTATCTGCTGCTGTAGAATGGGATTTCACCAATAACTTCGCACATTCTGTCACATTGCACAGAACAACTCAATTAGCACGGTAACGATGAAGTATGAGACAGAAACAACTTACACACAGCCCCGTGAACCAAAGAAATGTACATCAGTGCATCTTCACTGTAGCCCGTGTGGTGCTTTAGAGTTTCAGTCCAGAATGGCCGCTTGTCAAGGGTATTTCGAGCAGCATATAAAGCTGAAGCAGCTATCAGCGAGGGACAATACAAAATGACAATCGGATATTGAATCAGACTAAGTTCGGCCAGGAAAAATGTCATGTTCTCCAACTGCATCATTCATTGTCAAACTGATTAATGTGGGTGCATCTTAAACAAGGTTAGGTTCAACACAAGGTAAGATTAAATTCGATTGGATTGGATTCAGGTTCATCTTTGATAATTTTTCCATCGCTACACGAGAGGATGGAAAGTAAAAGGAAAGGTATTAAAACTTTAAAGGCTATCAGCTTACCTCCCTGTCAAATGGAACAGAGGCTTTGACGTATCTGACTAGAAAAACGTATGGATTAGGGACTGTCAGGTACCAATCCAACTTCTCCAAGATAGCCTCCTCCATTGCCAGAACCTGTTCTTTGATATAGGCACTCTCTGATATGTGAACAAAGTCGTTAACCTGCAAATTTTAACTCAAGATTTGATACGAAAATGACAAATTTCATGACAGTTGCAGAAAATTTGAAGATATTGACCTCTGGTGCCCATATCTCTTCATACTTGCAAGCTATAAGCATTGCACTGATTCCAACCAATTGAAGTCCCCTCCTGGGTACAACCTTAACTGACAGATATCGGTCAAGGATATTTATACTAAGATAAATTGTTTCTGGCATCAATTCAAATTTTCGATGAACTTCAATTAGCCAGTCCACAAGGATAGCTCTCATCTCGGCATTGATTTCTGGCTGCAACTGCATGTAGTCATGTAGCCTACCATCAACCTGCATTGAGTTATCCTTATGATCATGCCTCTGATGAGAACGACAGAAACAGAGAAAACCAAGATTAAAAGACTTCATTACTTCCGTGAGTTTGTAGAACTTGTAGATATCATCAACATACTCAACAACTGCCAAATCATTATCAGCATCTTCTGCATCAATGTTGAGCAGTAAATCCTCCTCCTTGAGTTTATTGCTAAGACCACAAACAGCCTATCACAGTCAACAAAAGTAAAGAAAGTAAGAACATACCTGAGAAAAACAAGTGTCTTGTAACTATCTGAATTACCTTGCTCCGAGCAGTGAGGATTTTCCTTCCTTGAAGTTCTTGCCCTAGATGTTCTTCTGCTAACTGATTGACACTCTTCACTTCCGCTAGACATTATCTCAATCGCTTCCTGAGGCTTACACTTCTGAAACACATTCCTACTGGCAGCTGCTGCAGCCTTTGGTGGAACTGGCCCCTTCTTCCTCTAGCCACATTACCAATAACTTCATTATCTACAGAACTTGCGATTGGTTTCTGCGAAATTGATAGGGAAGTACATCACGTAAGTCAGTTTCTGAAATCTAAAACTTTGTTTAGAAAATGCTAAGAAGACCTCGTTAAATGCTTACCTTCCCTTGTACCGCATGATCTATCTCTAAATTACCAATGTCTTGAAGTACTCTTCTGTTCCTTCCATCTTCAGCTACCAAGTTCTTCTGCTTAACTTCCTCTGGAAAGCAGAAACTAAGAAAAATGAACAACACTTCTCTTCCAGAAAGAAAACTTTCCGATAGGGACTGCCTCAAGGAAACAAGGAAGTTATAAAGAAGCAAAGTTTAACCCTAGCATAAGGAAAACTAGGTTTACTATAGAAAGCTCGAAAGGGACAGAACAAAGAGTGATGAAGGACAAAAACCGAACCGGTTAAAGATTGGAAAAGACCAAAGGATCACATCTACTCAAGATGAAGCGGACTGTTTTCAACGAGAAGACTAAATCTTGAGAATTTTTAAATGCAGAAACCAAGATAACCAACAGCATTTCACATCAAACAAGAACATCAACAAAAAAAAAAAAAACCAACATTTCTAGGATACAGAAGATGACCAGAATAAAGCTCAGTTATTTGATTAGGAATCCTTGAAATAAATATTTGAACAACTACTGCAATTATACTACACAAAAGATACACAAACCCCATAGAAACAATTAAGCATAATATTAATCCATAACAAATCCAAATATATGTATTCTACAATACAGAAAGCAAACAAACAAAACAAGGAAGACTCAGAAAAGAACCACCCTGAAAGTGAAGAACCAATGTTACCTCTAGGTTGTTGGTAAGGAACGACAGCTCTGGAATCCATTTCGTGATGTTCTTTTTCTTCCTCTTCCTCGGTATCTTCTGGCCCTTGGCTCTGACCAAAGACTCTCGCAAATAGTGATGACAAAAACTCTTGGAGAAGACTACTACGCGTCTCTCCTCCTTCTAACTCTACGGTCGCCACCTTTTCTCTCTCTAAATCCCTCTATGCAAAATTGCAAATTCTTTGTTTGCTTTCTTCGCGGTGGCTGCACAATCGATTTGTGTTTACGTGAGACTGGGAAAAAAAAGAGTGAGATGAGCTTTAAGTCCAAATTTAAAGGGATGCGGGCCACTAACGGTCTGAATTTTTTATTATGTTTTGGTGATATTTCCCATTGAATTCGTGTTTTTGATTCAGTAGCCGTTAGTGGAATGGTAACTTTTAAAGGTTGGGGTTGGCCGTTGGGTCGAGTAGGGCGGAGCTGAGGATCCACTTTTCGTTTCCCTTTATTGTTTCAAATACGTCATTAGCCATGTTATAGAAAAATCGTAAACTAACTGTTTTCTTTACCCCCTTCAATTCATTAAAGCCTTGTATGCCCATAATCCTGTGTCAGCTCTGTTACAGACAATTTCATCCATATAAATATGTGAAATTTAGAGAAATGTGTGGATGAAATCGTCTAGAACAGGATTAGTATAAGATTATAGGTACAGAAGATATTATCCCGAAATATTGATTCAAATATTCTTATATTTAAAAATATATAGTATTGTCAACTAGTTAGTTAAATGATATTTAATACTTTAATTATATATTTTAGTGAGAGACTTTGATAAGTTTATTGTATAAAGGATGAAGCATAACAAGCGCGCATGGATAATAAATAACATCAAGAGAAGACAACAGAAATACTTATATGGCCTTTTTAATGAAGGTGGATACTACATCTTTTCCTTGTGTGATTTTAACACTTATGATAATTATCACAACTTTACTTATTACTGGCAAATCATGAGAGAAAAACTTAAAAGAGCTTTAAGAAAGATGAAAAGTGAAAGAATAGTATGACTTGATGAGTTACCTGTGAAGGTGTGAAAGAGTTTAGGAGAGCAGAGCATTACTTGGTTAACCAAGTTTTTAATGTGATCCTCAATTCTGCCATAATGCATAATGAATGGAGAACAAATGATACATTCAAAACTATAACAATTGTAGAGGTGTATGAGGTTATAAGAGAGGGTAATTAAGAAAAGAGTGAGAAAATGTGTAACTATCTCGAAGAACTAATTTGTTTTTATATCATAAAGGTCCGCAACAGAATGCTTTCACCTCCTAAGATGATTAATGGAATATTATAAGATCAGATGGAGGGACTTACATTGTTTTCATTAACTTATAGAAGGCTAATAATAGGATACCTAAGGAAATAATACAAAGGTGTTTAAAAATTAAGGAAGTTTTTATGACCTATATAAAAATTATTAGGAATATGTATTAAGGTATTAAGACTGGAGAAAAGACGACGTTAAGATATGCAAAGTATTTTTTACCGATATTAGACTACCTCAATAATTTTCAATGAGCCTCTTTTTATTTGCAATAGTTATGGATAAACTCACTAAAGAAATATAAAAGGACGTGTCATGGTGTTTGTTGTTTATTGATGATATTGTTTTAAAAGATGAGATAAAAGAGGGTATTAACATTTAGCTAGAACTATAAAAAGGATACGTTCAAGTTGAAGGATTTTAAGTTGAGTTGAACTAAGATCGAGTATTTAAAGTGTAACTTTTCAAATCACAAGACTTATTCGACGTAGAAATAAAAATTAGCTCAAAAGTTGATAAGTTAATGGAAACAAAAGTTAGATGGTTTAGATATGTTAAAAGAAAACATCTTATTGTTCAAGTAAGAAGACACAAGAAAATTATATTTCAAAATTTTAAGAAAATAAGAAAAAAATCTAAAAAAACCGGGAGAAGTTGATCAGACACTACTAGAGTTTACTGACAACTTGATCCTTAACAGGAGATTTTAGCAAATTAGAATAAAGTTAGAGGATTTTATATAAAGAGGCCATTTTCTTTTAACGTGTTGTGAAAAAATTCTTTATTCTTCTTTATTTCTGATGTCATCACATTACCTTGAATACTTATATTAGTATTGTTTGCTCTTTAGTTTAGTTTCTTTTATCCATTTATTTATTAATCAAATAAATTTCAGGGAAAAATAAAAATGGAGATGCAGGGTATCGAACCCTGTACCTCTCGCATGCAAAGCGAGCGCTCTACCATTTGAGCTACATCCCC
>JANZLD010000008.1:7277283-7290056 GCA_026413575.1 Erythroxylum carthagenense | reverse complement strand
CCTAACAAAACCCTGAAGTCACAGGTTCGAGTGACGAGATCCGCGTAGACAACCTAATCAAAGGGAACAAAACCTAAATGGTGCGAGCCCACCCAAACCAGAGATTATTTTTTGGGTTAGTTTTAGAGTTTTGTTGATTGTTATATTGACTTAGTTTATAATTGTATTATAAAGCCTCAAGATTGAAACCAAGTAAGTTGTCTTTTCAAATTTCAAGATTGAAACCAAGTTGATGTAACAATTGTGAGATAAAATATTATTCTAAGCAAGGGTCATTTGGTGGGGTTAAATTTTGTAAATTCTTATTTGAATTTAGTAGATTTGTTTGTTGATTTGACTTGTAATTTTTTTCTATACTGAAATGTTTTTTTACATAAATCTTGGTGTTTGTTTTATTATTTTATTTTTCAGTCTCACACTATTCTACTAGTTAATTCTTGTGAGAAATTTTTGTTGTTGATCTTTGGTTCAGTCCCATGATAGAGGTCTTTTATATTGTAAGGATCGTTTCGATCCTATTGATGTGGACGTGAAAAATGATGTTCTTTAAAATCATAAAAAATGTAAGATAGAGAATAGGAAAAGATAAAGCGAAAAACTTTTGACACGATTCAACAATGAATTGATATTAGTATATTCAACTACGTATCTCAAGAAATAGATCATTTTGACTTGTGAATAAAACTAGAGAGTTTTTATGACGGAAATACTGCCCATAACAAGATCTCTTTAAATTCAAAACTTGTAAACTTGAAGTTAAAAGTTGAGAAATCTATGCCAGAGCATCTAAGTGATTTATAAGATATAATTAATAAGTTTATTACAGTGAAGATTATTCTCGATAACGAGTTTCAAGCTTTGTTCCTGTTGAGTTGGCTATCGGATAGTTAGGAGACGGTAGTAACAATTAGCAATTTAGCTTCTAAACGTATGCTTTCTTTGAATGTAATCAAAGAGAGTATCTTTAATGAAGAAAAGTATTATCATCTTTTGATGATTTTTTTTAATAATGTTTTAAAAATTAAATCGGACCGACCGATTCGATTGAAAATAGTTTAAACCGACCAATTGTCTAATTCGGATTCATTCAATAATCTTTTAGTATAAAAACCTTTCGATGTATTAGGTAATTGGTAGATTTTTTTTTTTTTGATAATTATAACTGGTAGATTTTTTAGTGAACCGGTTTAACCGGTCTATCAATATACGGATATACTTAAGGCTAAACTTCATGTTTCTTTTTTTGACTCTCTTTTCGCCTCTTAACCATCTTCTCTTCGGCATATCTCATTGCTTCCATAAATGCATGTAAATAAATATGATACTTCTGGGTAACTCAAGAGATGCATAAATTGAGTCATGTTGACTCTCCTTGGGCGGCTACTACGAACTCATTCTTCTCTTCACAAATCTCGCGCAGCTGGTCTAAGATAACGAGCCTGTTGAAGCAAGATAAGGAATTTGTTTTAGGAAATAGTGCTAAGTTCTTCAGGGCAAAGGGAGAATACTGTCTCCTACGAACTCCCATGTTATAACCCCCTGCTTTTTACTCTAATAATAGAGCCTTATGACAACTTGAAGGGTCATACTGGCTCTGTTTCCGTGGTTATTTTTGTGAGCTTGTTGCAGTCTCATGAATAGAAGACAGTGATTCATAGTACTTGTCTCTTTTCTAAACATCTACTACCCTTTTTTGCTTTTTTTCCTTTTGTTTCTCTGTAAGGATTTGAGCTTTGTGTTCTGTACTTTTTCAGACAATCACGTGACAGCCACTTCTCTATTCCTTTACCATCTCTTGAATATGTGTAAAAATATTTTTTTAACATCTTCCCACTTCCGTTTGCATTCTTGTATAATCACTTCATTTAAAGAAGTACAGTACATTATTCAAGAGACTAAATATAATCTAAAAGGGAAGTCTTACATTGCCAAATCACAAATGGCCAATACAATAATAAGAGATGTTAAAACGACACTAAATATAGAGATGGAAAAGCTAGCCCGGCTTAGCCTGATTTTGATCCGAGTTGGCCAGGCCACAAGCTGAAGTCAACCCAATAATATAGGTAGCAAAATTCACCCGATTTAGCCCAATTTTGACTCCAGTTAACCAAGCCACAGGTTGAGATCGAGCCAATTATGATCGGCCAAGGCGGTCATGAGCAAAGGTCAGGCAGTCCACAGCCCGACTCAACCATTACTTTAAAGATGATGTCATTTTGTCAAAAATGATGCCATTTTTGAAGTAACGGTCAGGCGGGCCCATGGTCCGCCCGACTTTGACCCTTGACGACGTCATTTTTGACATGTTTTCTTAAAAAAAATATATATATATATATATGGTGGGCAGGATTGGCTTGCCGTCGAGCCACAGGTCAGTTAATCCGAGCTCGACCCGACCTATTAACATTTCTAACTAAATATTCAGAACGCAAATATTTTGAATTAAAGTGTAATTTACGAATCTTTAGATACAATTAGAGAATTTAGAGTTTTTGATAATAAAGAGAGATGATCTACTTCGAAAATATAATTTTGATTTTTATTATTATTTTAAATTTTATATTAAATTCATATTTATTTATTATTAATTTATTGTATAATAATAAACACTAATGTATTTTTTATTACAATAAAATATTTTATTTTTACTTTTTTTTATAAATTTTACTTTTTATTTATTATACACTAATTTTATAGCAGTTTATTGCCGGTTGAACCTTTAAATCTTAAAATTTTTCTTTAACCAATTTAATATCCGGTCCTATTTTTAACAAATTGTTTACAAAGATTATATTTGAATTTAGCTTGAGAGTTTTGTTGATTGTTATGTCAACTTTGAAATTTAGTGAGCCAATGTATAATTATGGGATGAGATATTATATCAAAAGAAGGTCAATTATTCGAGATTAAATTTTAATTTTTTTTATTTAAGTTTAGTGGAATAATTTATCTAAAAAGTCATAAATGTTAAATTACAGTTTTATATTTATAATAATAATAAATCAAATTTGAAATTTAGTAAGACAATTTATAGTTATGGGAGGAGATATTATATCTAGCCAAGGTCAACTGCTTGAGATTAAATTTTAAAAAAATTATTTAAATTTAGTGAAAAATTATTTAAAAAGTCACAAAGGTTAAATTACAGTTTCATATTTGTGCTAATAATAAATCCTTCAACAAAATCCTTCGTGGGTAGGACTTAAGAATGGATGTACCTTAGAGCTAGTTGATATAACTTGGTGTCTATGTTTAAAAATCTTTAAATTTGGGATAAATTGTAATTGTAACAGCAAGTTATGAAATTCATGATAATTTTAACGAGCATTTGGTTAGTTGGTACGGAAAGAAAAGAACAGGTAAAGAATGAAAAAAATGTTTGATAATATATTATAATTTGATGAATGATATTTTTATATATCTTTTTGAGACAATACTTTATACTCCTCTCTATTATATAAGAGGTAAGGTTGCGTACTATCAAACATTTTTAAACTTTGATTTATTATGAAATTTCAGATTGAGTATAATGATAATGATGACTACATACTCCCAATATAGTAAATAATAGAAGTTATATTCATTTCTATTTTCGGCTGTATTCATACCTATTTCTCTTTCCAAAAAGATTTGTTAACTACAGAAGTATCCATTAATCCAGGCCAAGGCGTCTCGCACTGGATTGGGCTTTTAGATTATTGGACCGCCAACTCCACCAAACTAAATTTAGTCATTTGGAATCAAAGATATTATTGCGGTCGTGTTTTGTTTCTGTTTGACATTTAAAAAACCCTTCAATCTTCTATCCTAATGCTCACTTTCATTTATTCTCTGTATTTACAAGTTGGAACCAAATGCAGAAGTGAAGTTCCACTGAAGCCTGGTCAATCCATTTCGTCTCAAATCTGAAGAAGAAGAGCCATGACGCTCATGACCGAGCCTTATTAATGCATGCATTTAGAATACATAAGAGATTTTAAAGAAAGGCAGGGCAAACAATGCAATAGCATTTGAAAACGTGCAATTTTGTGAAAATTCATCAAAATATACAATAATGGTAAACGATATATTCTAAATAAAATATTCACTAAATAATTATCAAATCAACGTACCTAATATACAAAACTTTCCGCTTTGTTGGAGTCTAGAGAGGATCGTGATATATGAAATCCTCTTTTTGCATCTTTACAAAGAAGTTGTTTCTCTTACTTGAACATATAACTTTATAATTAAAGAGGAGCAACTTTACTGGTTATTATTAAATAACTATAATTAACTCAAGGTCCGTTTGATTATCAAGCAAAAAATATGGTGGGAGGACAAATAATTACTCAAAAAAGATTGACGATTTTGATGCTTAAACTTTAGGAGACAATTAAGCATCAAAAGATTGCATATCATGCAGAGATCTAAAACTGTGAACGGTCCATATGAAGACACGTTTGTCTCTTGTTCCATAACATAAGGATTAAGGAGAGACCAACTTCTCTGAAAGTGGGTGCTTACTAAGTCAACACACGCGTAATCTTTTGCTTTTGTTGCTTGCTATTCTGTCATAAATGTGAGAATTAAGAGCCACTACATTAGGTGAAGACTTTACAAATTGGGTCCTTCCTCTAATGAAGCATCGATGCCCCACTTTGCCGACCAACAGTCGAAAACAAGTTGCCTTCGTAGGTGTCTCAACTTTAGCTCAAGTGATCCACCGTTGAAATCACTAACCCCTTTAAGCTAAGTTATTTATATATTCATGCCTACCAATTGATAAGTCCTGTTTATTAATTTAATGTTCTAAAGTTGAACTTCTCGTCTTAATAAATGCAAATCTTAATAAAAAAAGTGGAAACATTAATTCACTCTTACATCAATTGGATTGACTTTTTTGTTTATATGTTCTTTTAGGTATTTGAGATTTTTTTAAAAGAAAAATCTTGGATATTTGAGATTAACATATTTTTGTGCATTAAACATCTATTCAAGAATTTAAAATTTAATTAAAAATACATTATTAAATGAAACTGAAAAATTAAGCGCTTAAGATTTTTATAATTGAACCGGCTAAATTGGTTGAATTTTTAAATAATTGTTGATTGGTGAAAGTTATTGAGACAAGTCAATCACGAATAACTAATATTTAATCAATATCTCATAATTTATCTACTCCTTACTAAAAAAAGTAATTTATAAAATTTTAAATAAAAATTATCATAATTAAAAATATAAAAATGAATACTTAAATTTATTTATATTTTAAATAAGAAATTATATTCCCAAAAAATACCCTAAGAATTTTATGTGTAATATTAAGGGCTTTTTTATTATTCTGCCCTCGACCAAAAAAAAAAAAGGAAGAGATATTTATGCTTATAGTCTTGTAATTGTTACTAATTATGTTGAGATAATGTTGTGTAATAAGAAACCTTTTTAGATTTGATGTCTTAGACGATGATGAGTGCTGTTACTAATTTGTGTGTCTAAATAAAAAAGTATAAAAATTATATTTTATAATAAATTAAGGAAAGGAAAAATTCTTCAATTGTAGGCCCTCGTCATCTTCGTTACATCCAGTTCAAAGTCTGCCGATAAAATATGATAGTGTTAACTTTTCACCCTTTTTTAATCTATATTTACTAACTTTTCCTAATATTTATTTTTTATGATTTTATTAATAAAGTTAATGAACGAAGAAGAGCTAATGAAGGTATAGAACAACTGAAAACGTGGCATGTCTAGGCAACCATTCATGATACAAGAGTAATGGTAACCTGATCACCTTGAAAATGGCGTAAGGTCGTAACAAGAAGAAGAGGAGGGAAAAAGGATGACCTCAAAGACAGAACTCCTCTTAAGTCTTAACCATCAGTTACCTATACACACGTTGTCTGTTTCTTTTTCAACTGTTTTTCTGTTCTTTTCTTTTTTCAGGGGCTGCAAATTTTGCTCAGCATTGTCAGGATTTTACAATGGATGACGAGACGTTACTACAACTTTCTCTGTAACCATAGCCACATATTACTTAAGTTTATTCATATTTAGCTCGCTATATCTTCCACCACTACTTGGTGTTTACTATTTTGATCCTGTGAGAGAGAGGGAGAGAGGGCGGAGAGGTGTTCATTGTCGCAGGATTTAAGAAATTTGATTGATTGATTTGAGGTGAGGTGAGGGATCATATTAATTTTCCTTGTCTTATATGTCCTCTTTTAGCATTTGTTCTTATTGTGTTTAGTAGAATCTTATACAGATCTTTGAGGGTTGTTGGGTGCACATCTCAACAACCCCAGATCTGTATTCTTCTTTTCCATGATCCGTCTTATTTGTTTTCTATAGGTTTCTGTTCAATATTGTCATGATTGAGATAGCTGAGGATACGGGTCTCTGTTTCTAGACTTCTCTTCCCATGCTTTTTGCTTTCTTCTTCGGATTTCCAGGTGTCAGAACACCCATACTTTCTCTAGACCCCACGGCCGTCAGTGCTTTCTCTCCGGTGGGAACGTTGATCTAATCTCTTTTCACTGTCTATCCCCCCTTATTCCCTGTGCATGATTCTATACTCCACTCGTTTTCGAATGACAGCGGTTTAGGCTGTCTGTACGAATCGGTTTAGAAGAGGAGATTTGTGTGATATTCCTATTATTGTTTGATCTGGATGCTGAGTTTGTGTTAAGTTGACATCTCACCAAAGATAGAAAGGTTTGTTCTTTTTTTAATGAAAGCTTCGGCTCTTTGAGTAAATTAAAGCTTTGGACGAGGAGGCCCACTCGTGGGTTTTGGTGGGCTTTCTCTAATCAACCAATAGAAACCCCTAATTTTGGAAGGTTTTTCTCAATCAATTTCTGCTAGTTTCCATATTCAAGGTCCCACCTTGTAATTTTTTTAACGTGGGGTGTTGGAAGGAGGAGGAACTTGTTTGTCCCTTTCCTTCTTGTTTCTATTTGACACTGCTCTTCAAAAATTGGTTGGTTCTTCCACTTCATCCTGTAACGTTTTATACCAAACTTGTATTTGACCCGCAATCGAATCCTCCCTTTCCTCTAAATGGTACTTTACTTGTTGATCACTTGCTTTTCCTTCCTCTTCTTTTTAAAGTCTCTGCTTTCTCTCAAGCCACTGCCTCCATGGGCAAGTGATGTGATATTGTTGTCACAGTTGTTCTGTAAAGAGTTGGTTCCATTCTCTAATCTAGCTTCGATAAAGAATACCCTTTCCAAAAGTCTTTACATCACCAGAATCCCCTCAAGACTTCCCTTGAAGAGAATGGCTTTAACTTCTAATACGTATATACAAAAGAATGAGGATGAGAATGGAGGGATGTCAGTTTTGGACTTGCCAGAGCTGGCCTTGGAGTGCATTCTTGAGAGGCTGCCACCTGCGGGGCTTTGTAATATGGCGGGTGTGTGTACTTCTTTGAGAGAAAGGTGCACGAGCGATCACTTGTGGGGAAGACATATGAAGCAGAAATGGGGAAAGATTATTGGACCTGCTGCTTATAGAGAGTGGCAATGGTACTTAGCTACCAGAAAAGATTTCTCCAGTTGTAAACAAGGCAACCAAAAGGGGCTCATGAAGCTTCTGTCTATGGTTTCACCCATTTCTTGGCTTAGATCAAAGGTTGATGTTGATAGCAAGCACAGTTGTCCTTTGCCTGTTGATTCAATCATGTCCTGGTACCTTGCACTTGAAAATGGCCGCTTCTGGTTCCCAGCTCAGGTCTATAATCGACAGGTGATGATGATCACGCACATGCTAGCTTTACTTGGCTCAAAGTTCTAAATAATTATTAGGATCACTACTCTGTGATTTAGTTCTTCGTTAAAAACAGTACAGAGCATTGGTCTGTCATGCTTTAAGGGGTTTTTTTCTTGTAATAACGATTCTTGCGTGTGCTCTTTCGCAGAATGGGAATGTTGGGTTCATATTGTCGTGCTATGACGCTGATCTTAGCTATGATCCTCGTACAGACTCATTTCAAGCCAGGTAATTGAAAAAGCTGTCTTTTCGGACTTTGATTCTCAATAGTTCACTTGTTATTGGAGCTTGAATGTAAATCTGGTATTATAGATTCTGGAAACAGCTTTTTGCCTCGAAAGGGTGCTTATGTCTCAATAACGAATAGAGCAAGGATTACAAAATGGTTAAACTAGTTGACTAAATTTTTTATTCTAATTTACTTTTGCTTCAGGTACCCACCACATGGAAGGAGAGCAGTAGCCATAGAGGATAATTTGCCATGGGAAAGGCTTAGGGCACCACCTGTTGACACTTCTCCGCACGATCTACATATCACTGATTGCTTGAATGATCTTCGCCCTGGGGACAACATTGAGATTCAATGGAGAAGAAACAAAGAGTTTCCTTATGGTATGTTCTTCCCTCCATTATCAGTTTTCTCTAAATGTTTGTCGAAAAGTCATATTCAACCTTAATCGTCTTATATAAAAAAAGATGCCGGAGACAACTTTTTAAATAGCGGTGAACTTAATCTATTGTCAGTAATAGCCAGAGACAGCAGAGCATCATTTTTTTTTTTTTTTGAAAAATAGCAGAGCACCAATTTACCATGAACTATGCCAGCACTAACATATGATGCCCGTGAACATTACTAAGTTGATCTTTTTTTATTACATATGTTATGCATCTCAGGTTGGTGGTATGGTGTTGTTGGTCACTTGGAGTCATGTGATGGGAATGAAACTTTCTGCCGGTGTCATGGTAGCGGTGAGTTCATCTTTTTTCTACGCTGCTTCTAAGTGCATGGAGATTTTAAAATCCTTGGGATTCTATATCTTTGCTATGTGTATTCTCTTCTTAGGAGAAAGAGGTAGGTTTCAGTAATGGACCATTCTTGAATAATAAGTTCGGGTTCATGAAACAAGCCCTTTAATATCTTTCCCTGTAATAAATGTTTATGAATGTATATGTAGAGTATGCTTCCACTTATTAGACCTCCTCCTTTTCTGAATTCCAACTTTTCCATTTGTGGACCACTACTCTAGTTATGCTATTTCTTTGGTCCCCGATACAAATCCTTCTGTATATGTTTCAACTTCTACCGACATAAAGTAACTTCTGCCTCTTTGGAATATTGATGGGCCAACTGCCCTTAAAGAACTTCATGTCTGCTATAGGTTTCCATCAATGTGTTAAGATGGAACCTTTCGGCTATGTGGGGCTGCTTTAGTTATTGTTGGCTTTCCAACTTTCAACTCCATTTTCCATCTTCTTTGGAATTTGATGGACCTCCTTTGCCTTCAATTGATTCTTACAATTGGATGACTCATTGGTCGTATTACATCACCAGAAGAAACCCTTTTCCCCTTGCTATTTGCAACCTGAGGGAATAGAATATATGATCTGACTACGAAAATGGGCTTGTAGGATATGATGTATTCCATTATAGCTGTTGAAACTTACGCTGAAAGATGAAATCAATTTTCCCAATTGACCTCAAGAATTTCTCTCCATTGATATGTAATGTTTCTGGTGGGATTTCCTTTTGTAAAAATCAGCTAGAAAGGCGACGGTCCACTCAGATCATCGGCTTAGTGTTTTTTTTTAATGGCAGCAATTTATGATCACGACTTGTAACTTTATGAAATATTACAATTACATAATTTGTGAAGGTTAAACAAAACAAAAGAACTATGAAACATATGAACATCTCTATCATCTCCAGAATTTTATTTTGTTGCCATAATTTTATCATGTTTGGGCAATCCCATAATACATGTTTGACATAATTGTAGATACTTGGATTACTGTCTTTTCCTCACACTTAACATTAAATTGACACACTTACATCGTTAAATTTGTGGTAGCAGACACCGTAGTGTTAGAGTTCCATCAATATACTCCTGGTTCACGATGGAGACAGACAATAATTGACAGGAAAGACCATAGAGAAGAGGGGAATGAGGCTGATGGATTTTATGGTGGAATCAGAAAGCTATATAACAATGAAGAAATTTCCAAGTGGAAGCAGCTTTGGCCAAGTGAAGTCTTGGAATAGAACCCTGAACACACCATGGTTCTGGTATGGATTCTAGAAATCAAGTCAAGAGTAGCCTATCATATAGACAGCATGTCTAAGATATGAAATGGGTCTTGTAGCTCAACTGCATAAGTGGGGATGTCACTTTTATCTGTCTTACATTGTGCTTTGGCATTCTTTTGGAGGGGATTGCATGGTCATGACATGTGATTCTGATGTATGTAAAATGTCTCCCATTAATGCAAATATGATTAGGAAATTTATGTCACGAATAGTACGAGTTTTAGTTGGAAATCATTGAAGAACAGCAATGAAAGTCTGTAACCATAAGTGTGGAACTTGGTGACTTTCTGTCCTCCAAACCACCGTGAACAATAGTCCGGTAAGTGGTTGTAGTCTACGATGAACTCATCTTTAGGCAACTTGACTAAAAAAATGTTTTATTACAATAAAATCCACACATTGCAAGAAGTTATTACATAGTAAATCATGTATATAAAAACCTGAAGTCCTTTTGTGAACTTCTTTACATGGAATTCAATTATTTTTCTTCTTTTGGTTTGGATAATCTGGAAATACATATCAAATAAATGCCAGTCTTTGATAGTTGGAACAATATGGCTATCAAATCATCCTTCAATATCTTGCACTATGACCAAGGCGTGAAAAGAGTCTTGATTTTGTTGCTGTCCAATAATCACTCCTTGGGCTGTTATCTAGAAATGCCAGTTTTGATCCTACTCCATGCAATTCACTCCCTTCTGATTTCATGGACTTAAAGCTTAATTGGCTCAGAAGTCTGAAATTTCCAGGCTGTGTTTGGTTATCTTTATCACCTCGTTTCACTATTGATAAGCTCTTCTTTA
Organism: Erythroxylum carthagenense; assembly: GCA_026413575.1. Lineage (NCBI taxonomy): Eukaryota > Viridiplantae > Streptophyta > Magnoliopsida > Malpighiales > Erythroxylaceae > Erythroxylum > Erythroxylum carthagenense. Next base: position 7,279,196 of record JANZLD010000008.1, on the reverse strand, counting down.
AAAACTTCTTCATCTTCTGTCTCTTACTTGTACTCCCCTCACGATCACTTTCAGCCTTCTCTTTCTCTCCTACTTCTGATTGAAAAGGATGTGTTGCATGTTTTCTGTGCTTTTCATGCTCCATTTTCACCAACCTCACATGCCTCGCAAACGCAGCTCCTTTAGGTTTTGGGCTTCCTAGGACATGTTCAACAGGTTCTTGAGGACTGTCCGTATCTCTTCTGAAGCTGGGGAATCGCATGGAATGAGAAACACGATTGTAGAGTGAATCAGATTCTTGGCTTTGTCTGTTGTCGTAGCCCACGAACTCATCGGACTTCGTTTCTCTACTGAAGTACCTAAATGACGTGGACTTATAGATTCGCTTGTGGAGCGGACCAGAATGGTGGTCTGGACAGTGGTTATAGTAATCATCCAAGTCCATGTGGGGTCTGATGCATGAAGGCGGCAATGGTCGAACACGACTGTAATGCCATATTCCTGATTTCTTCTCTTCTTTTACGTTCTCAAGAGCCACCATGAACGGGTCATAATCATCATTCCAATAGTTCCGCCGTGAAAATAGATGCTTAAACGTCGAAGTTGGAGTTCTCGGCGACAACATGGCGGGGCTTTGGCCACCGGACTTGGAGTAGTCGGCCTCATTAACGTACTGGAGACGAGGAGGTGGCTTCAGCGGTGTCATCGACACCTTTGTATCTGCAGCACTTGAGAAAGCCATGGAATTTTTAGTAACCAAATCCTTCCATGACTCATCATCATCATCATCAAGATCATATCTCTTCCTAGTTTCCGAGTCATATTCATCAATGAAACCCCGACTGTCCCAAAACCCGAATGCTTCATCATCAAAATTTGTTGCAACCTTGCACGTCAAGGTTGTTTTTGCTGGTGTTGGCTCTTTGTGTTGCAGACTGTAAAAAGTAAAATCGAGCTTATCATCACGGTGACCTCTGCCTGTTTTGATGGATGACACGTAGAAAGAGTCGTTGGAATATTCAGGCGACATCGTAAAGATCGGAACTTTCTTTAATTTGTTTCTACGAAGATGGGAGATGGAGTCTACCTACAGGCCTTCGCCACCACTTATATAGAAAGCTTCCATCTTCTTCCATTAACGAATGCATCAAGATCTTGTGCGCATTAGCTTCTAAACTATTCTTCAAAGCTTTTACTTTGCATTGCGCGTATACATTTTTGAAAAGAAGAAGCACGCCTAATAAATCCAAACTGCAAAATTATAAGATAATGAAATCGCTGACAAAAGAGGCATCACCTGTGGGGTTGTCTCAAAAAATGCCACTTCTCGTACTTTAGTAAAGAAATACACGACCAGTCTCCAGGTCAAAGCATTGTTGCTTTTAATTATCCATCTTTATCACTGTTAGCAGAATTTCTTGGAGAAAGATGGATAAAGAATGATGTGTCATGCTTTGTTTAGTTGAAGGGTTAGAAATAATACGGAATAGATAGTATCATACTTTTATCATTTGTTTGAGGGTTTTATAATGAAATGAAATGAAATTGGATAAAAACATAAAGTTTTATATTACATTCTATTTTATTTTAAATAGTGAAAATAGGAAACTTCCGATTTAAAAAGTTTAGGATGGAACATAAACTAATAAATACATACTATTTAATATACCCTCAATAATTTTTCTTAATACTAATTATTTTTTCTAACTCTAACCTTTTTTTTTCCCGTACTCATTTATTAAGTCCACAAAAAGTGTATATAACTAATAATATTTTTATATTATTTCTCCTTACCCTAATAATAATATTTTTTATTATTAATAATAAATTGTATATAATTAATAATAAAATTTAATGAAATTTTTATTAATGAAAAATAGAAAAATACAAATAAATTATTCTTTAATTGTTTGTATATATTTCTATATAAATAA
>JANZLD010000008.1:7249540-7261292 GCA_026413575.1 Erythroxylum carthagenense | reverse complement strand
AATGGAGATGAAGTGGTCCATATAATTAAAGTTGTGATTCAAAAAAAGAAGAAGTAAAGTGTATCTAGTGAAAATGACGAGTAATTGAGTTATAAAATGGAAAAATTGGATAAGATGTAAAATTTGATAGTATACTCGGGGTTGTCATTGGGCATGCATTGTACCTATTCCATATACAAAATTGTGCATAAATAAATGCTATAATTGTGCAAAGTTATTAATGTGTGTGTGCAATGTGTGTATTGCATAATTGTAATGTGCAGGTTAAATGTTTGCATTCAAACGTTTCCAGATCTTGGAAGCAATTGCTAATCTGGAGTGTACTGTGAGTAGACCGAGATGGTCTCACTTTATTGTTTGCTTTGTTTCATTTTGTATTAATTGACTGCTGAATGTGATTGACTGTATCGGTTTCCGGACAGGAGGTCCGATGAATGTGATATTGGTTTGGATATTGAAGTACTACTTGAATATGAATTGGATGAACTATATGTACTTAATGTGATTGAGAAATGTGTTATGCATATGAATGAAAGTGTGAATTCTCAACTCTAACGTTTAATGCCGGACTAAGGTCCGATAATATGAGAAAGTGATTGAATGGGATATGTAAATGTGAGTGATGCATTTCATTGCATGAAGCATGAAATATAATGGCAGTTGTGACCAGAGTAGCCAACAATTAGAGCTTAAAGCTCAACGAGTGAAAATGAGTCTCGAGTTCAAAAGTGAATCAGAGCCTTAGGCTCAACGTTTAATGAGCCCTGTATCCCCAAGTGGATAAGAGACAGTTATCAATGAGCCCTATATGGGACAGTTTAGGCATTCGGTCACAACAAAGTAACAAATAGAAAGTGAATCTCATGTACACTACATATGCATAATATGAATGATTAAATTGTATTGAGTTTGAAATGTGCAATGATGTGAATGTGATTTATGTGTTATGTAACTGGGTGAGCCATCGATGATGGTCACTCATTGAGTTCGCAAAACTCACCCAAAATTTGCAAATATTTTTTTCAGAACTCAGAAGAATACCCATTAGGTAATGGGAGTATATCTACAACATGCGAGTGAAAGTTAGAGGTCGGGATCAGTTCACGTCTGCATTTTACATTTCCTTATTTTGTATAAATTTGTATTCCGCAGCTACTATATAGATAATGGATTCTGAAATTTTTGTACCATGTGTATACAAATGGATTTATGTTGTGATGTAAAGTCATTATGGCTAAAAATATTTTATATTTGTAATGGGCCCCAAATGACTATTGAAATTCTATTGATTGTATTATTATGACTGAAAATGGTTATGAAATAAAGTAGGCCCAAATCGTTTACTGATTTCCACGCATTTAATTGTATTTCAAAAAAAATGTAATGAGTTATGATTGATTGAATGCACTAGCACACCATTCTCGCAGAGCACGGATTCGGATATCACCCATAATATCGGGTTCGGGTCCTGCGGAAGTGGGGTGTTACACTTTAATTTAGCAATTCTTACTAAGCAAGGTTTGAGACTACTTACGGTATCTAATACTCTCTTCTTTCGGGTGTTCAAGGCTAAATATTTTTGTAGAGGGAACTACATGAATGTTGGTTTGGGTTCTAACCCAAGTTTTACATGGAAAGGTATATTGCAAACAAAGGAATTGCTTTAGATAGGTGCCAAAATTCAAATTGGAGATGAGGAATCCACCAATTTCTGGTTGGATCCGTGGGTACCTAGGGACTCAAATCTTCGATTGCTTGAAGGAATAGGGGTTAGGGATTGTAATATGATGGTTCATGCATTTATTAATTGGGAGAATAGATATTGGGATGTGGAGAAGATTCAAAAGGTGTGCTGTGAGGAGGATGTGCATTATATTTTGAAGATTCCGTTAGGTTTGAGGAGTAGACAAGATAAATAGCTATGGCACTTTGATAAGAGGGGTAATTACATTGTCAAATTTGATTATTACCAAGCTCTTCTTTTGAAGAAGGGTCCTTATGAGGAGCGAGCTGACATATGGAAGTTTTTGTGGAAATAAAAAATCCCTCATAAAGTTAAAGCTTTCGTGTAGAGATTTTTAAGGGATATTCTTCCTAGAAAAGAGAAAATATTTAGAAGAGGAAATATTGACTCAAGTTGTGGCCATTGTGGAGGTAATAAAGACTGCTTCCATGTTATTTTGGACTTCTATGCAGCGAGAGAGATTTGGAATGAATTTGGATTAAATTTTAGTTATTTTGGGTCGAATATATTTACTTGTGTCTGCAATGCTTCCAAGGCTATCCCTGTTGATAAAATGAGGAATGTTTGCATGGTCTTATGGCAGATATGGTGTAGCAGAAACAAATTTGTTTGGGAATATAAGATCATGTCTTGCTCGCAAGTTCTAGGGATGGCATCTTCGTTTCTTCAAGATTGGACAGTAGCAAGAGGCCTTTATACTCCAATTTCTGCTGTATCCAACAGTCCGCTCTTCTCACCCGGATGGAACTATTGTTTGTGACCCAAACGCAGGTGATTCATTGCAGTGGCATTGCTTTGTAGATGCAGCATCCTTCCCCCAAATGAACAAAAGTGGTTATGGAGAAGTGGTTAAAAACAACGAAAGAAATGTTGCGTTTGCTCTCTCAGGTCTATATTCAGGTGTGTTTGAGCCTAAGATAGCAAAAGCTATAGCTTGTCACTCTCTTCTATCCTGGGTTGATTTGCATATCTATGGTTCGTATTCTATTACAGTGAATGCTCAGGAAGTCTATTACTCTATTCAATCATCTATGGAAGGCTCATCTGATTTTGGTAAAATTATAGATGATTGCTTAGATATTCTCAAGCATAAAACTAATGTTTTATTGCGCTGGATTAGTGGGCATTACAATGTCGAAGCTCATGAGTTAGCTCGACACTCTTACATGTATGCCCTTTTATGATTTGGGATTATTATCCTAACTTTGATTAATACAAGGTCTATCTTTTCAGTTTAAAAAAAAAAAAAAAGGTCAAAGAGAATAGCAATTAGTTGCCGCTTAAAAATTGTAGAAATGTAGAGATTGTTGATCCAAATTCCTAATAATAAGAGAAAGATAGGTGAAGCAAGAAACTGTTACGTTGTCAATGGAGGTATAGAATTGTTCATCCTTTCATGATTCCGACCAAGAAAAGGCAAATCTTGATTGGGGTTCAGGTAATTTCTGAGGAACATGTAAATTATTTGGCAATTTTGGTGATCAAACTTTGCAGATGGGATCATATTTGGCGATGTTGGCTTTGTTTCATGGACTTGTTTAAAACTGTTGTAGAAGTGTAACTCAATATCTAGAAATTAAGAATTGAAGAAAATGAACAATTGCCAAATGTCTGATAAGCGTCCCATTTAATTATTTTGTTATTACATTATTTTTGACAGGATGACAGTAGAAGGATTGCATCAACATTGTTTCCTTCACTGAAAATGAAAAAGGATCGTGGTGCTTTTGTCTCTGTTTCAAATTACTATATCAGTATCTTTTGTAGAAAACAGAGTAGCTCCTTCACCTGTTTTATATGGCCTGTGCCTATCCTGTGCCATTTATTACGAGCCACAGATTTCATTGATTTATTGTGAAATATGTGGCTAACAATAGATGGCACGAGCTTGGCTCAAGACATATAGAACAGAAGATCTCCCCGTGAGTCAATTGAAATGCTTGCCATTTTTCAATGAAAAATTTGCTAGTTGCGTAGAAAAACTCGTTTCTCTCATTCTGCCTGATAGTCATCATTATCATCCAACTATCGTCTGAACTTATTCTGGAAAAGCTCTTGCTAAGATACCTGTACGCAGTTACTCATTATTCAGTAGCAGGAACCTCTTTTTGTGTGTGTCGTGCAGTTTTCACCCTCTGCTAGACAGCTGGTGACTATTGATACCTAAATTTAGGACAAGTAGGCTTTCAGTCTGCAGCTATTAGGAGTATATGAATTGATAGATAATAAATTAATTAGCACAGGAAGGCTAGCAGCTAGACTAAAAGTTTGGACCTCGTGGGTATAGCCAAGCAGAAGCATACGTAAGCAGTCTGCATCATATTCATCCCTACTCAAAGGCATGAGGATGAAGTCTGCCTCACCAGGCATCTTGGGGGAGTTGCCTTAACTTTGCAGTTTCTAAAGCAGTGTATTTCCTATTTAAGCAAGTTAACCATCTAGGCAGGATGCATTAAAGAGCCTCTAGCAATTTAGAAGCAATGAACATCAACTGAGTCAGGTATGAAAAGAAAACAGGCCCTTGATTTTTGACCATTATTTGCATATTGTCAGGATTATTTTTATACTTACTAGTTTTACTAGTTTAGCATTAATGGATAACATAGTGGAATGTTTGTAGAGAACTTCTAATTAGATTCAACCTTCTCCATGTATTCATTGTAGTAGATGGTCATTTTTAAAGCGTGATAAACAACATAAACTGCGGCCAAGTGGCATCTCTGAATCAGCTTCAACCTAGTGACCCGTATAAAACTTCCAAGCAAGAATTCATATCATACCCAACAGTGGATGAATTTCATGGCCAGCTAGCTTGATCTGTGCTATGCATATCAAAACTTTTAGCAACAGCACTCATGTATTAACTAAATGAAATCCTGTAGTTCTCATGTTTCACCTAAATATCATAATCCATACACCAAAAAAGCATTCTTAACCTCTCCAAGGAATCCTTTCCTTGATTTTTCTTCCTACAGCATAGGATTTCCTCCATTTTGACTGTCATGGCATCATAAGGTTTTCCAAGAAATGACACTTCATCATTGTTTCATTGAAGGGCAACTTCAAAGATGACTCCTTCAAGATTTCCAACCACAGCTCGAGTCCCAAGAACTTCATTCATTCTTATCCTATTCTGAGTAGCTTCTCGGGTAATCAATGAATCCATGCTGCAAATACATAACAGCTATCACGGAAAAGGAGAAGATGACGGATATGATTGACAAGGAAAGCTGTAACAGAACAAATGCCATGACAGAAAATTGAACAGTTTACTGATGTCAATAAAACTGAGAACAATTTGCCAAAAAATGAATAAAGCTACAAAAACACTTTTTCCAAGGAAATATTCGGAGTAAACATACTAAATACCTCCCCAGTTCAAGTTTCTCACTAGTCACTCTTTTATCAAAATAATTCAATCCAGAATATAGAAGTCTATAGTGCACAGACTACATAAAATAGGAAAGGGCGAGCAAAGTTGGGGATACCAATATGAGCCAATAAGTTACTTACGTTTTAGCTCTGGATACATAGGCTAGTATGAACTTGCATTTTCCTCCCCGCAAACGAAGTAATTGTTCCACGGTATTAAACAATGGAGGAATGCTCAACTGCTGAAAGCTTAAATATTGTCAAGGATATTTTCATTTTCACTAGTAAGAAAGGGACCGCAGAAACACAAGAGGGAAAGAAAGAGAGAGTGCACAAGCAATGTTTGTTATGAATATACATTTTCCCACATGGAATAACTTGATATATCAAAGACAATACATAAGCACACCTTCACTTTGCCTATGCACAATGGAGTGAATACCTATGAAACTTCATCAGATTGCTCATGAGACCGTGTTTGCTGAAGTAACTATGGCAGGTGTAAGAATAAAGCATGAACTAAGAATCAGTAGATTCTGATAACATTACAGTGACATGCTAATTGGACGTTAAGATTATAAAACACTAACATGTCGCTGTTATGATGAAAAAAGGACGTGCAACTGTTTCTAAATTTATAGCAGCATGAAAAATAACTGTCAAAAAAACTATAGTTAGTCGAACATCTTCACAAGGAAATTTGGAATAAATCAAATGAAACCGAAAAAAAAAATGCAAATAGCAAGATGTGTGCACATAAATGCATATATTTCATAAAATATCCAGCAGAAGTATGACAATGCAACCATCTTTAAGTGCTAAAACACATTTAAGTTGACATAAGACTGCAGTCAACAGATTTTGAATGATTCTAGTCATCTTTTTCTTTATACTTCTCATAGGCATTGTCATTACCTTCTCCCAGTCTAAATGCAGTTTCTCAAAATAAAGACAAAGAGAAGGAGCAAATAGTGGTGGACAAACCTCATTGCAATGAGAGATATGGTAATAAAGATAGAACCAAACAAGAAGCATTTGCTCAAAGTCCTGTATGATCTTCAATATTTTCAACTCCTTATGTTGAATATAGTAAATCACAAGCAAATTCTTTTTCTCATTAGTGATCAAACACATTTACAAATATTGTTGAAGTGATAGAACGGAAAGGAAACAATAAGGATATATATGTCAGCTCCAAGAATTAGGTCGAACCCCTCAGAGTATTTTTGTACTATATGATTGATATGGTCAGAATTTCCCCACTCAAGCTTTTCTGCCACTAATTCTGCATTAAGATGCCAAAAAGGCAGAAGTCAGTTGGTCCCAACCAGAACACTGCTGTCCAAGATCCCATTTCTCCCCTCACCAGCACAATTCTCAGAAGATGCATGGAGCTCTATATTTTTCTTCAGTATCTGAAAGTGATTGATATGTTAAAGTACATGAAAATTACAGATAATATTATTTAAATAATTTAGGCACAGAACAATGGCATCAAGAGTACATGAAAGTCTACAGGAGATTTTCCTAGAACAAGTTCAGGGTTTTGCTTTTGGGGGCAACAATTATGCTGGAATAATCTAGCTTATAAGGTCAAATTACATCCTAAGAAGAAATTGTTCAAAATAAGAAGTCATGTAAGTTCATAAACTTTAGAAGGGTTCATTTAGTACACTAAGAATCTAAACTACTCCAGCTTTCTGACTCGTTAAACTTATAGGCAGAAAAAAAAAATTAAGAAGCCCATTGAGCATTTATTTTACTAAGAAATATCATGAGACAAATGAAATCAGTAGTCAACATTAAACTTATATAGGAGATTGAGTTTAATACCTATTTATAATAGAAGTAAATTTTCCAGTAGAAACATGATTTATTTTTTAATTTTTTGCTGATTGTTAATAGTAATATATGAATAATTAAATATCAAGTATACAATTAACCTATACAAAATACCATGTAAATGAAACAACATAATAAGCTCTACATTTTATGCAATTAATAGTACAAAATTTATGCCTATGTCAAATATCATAATGAAATTCTTTTATTAAACACCTACGGCCACCAGTTGGAAACTTTCAGGATTTCAGAAGTTCCTAAACGCTCTCAATCATAAAAATCAAGCATCTTCTACATAACCATGTCTAAGTTCATGTACCATTGATACCATTATTCTTAAATTGATACGAGCCTTGCCTTCAGTACTTCTTCATTGTGGTCAGTTAACACAACTTGATTGCAAAATCTACTGCAAAGGATTCCAGTAACCCCTGCAATTTAATCAATAAAAGGATTAAAATCTGTCCTTGGAGAATTCCATGATACTTAAGCTTTAACCAAGAACTATGAAAAAATTACAAAACAACGAGAAGCAATAGCATGAAAATTTACATCCTGATGTGCAAGGTGAGCTTTTAAAATAGAATGCTTTCTTAGAAATGGCATAATTTTTAAGTACATTCTGAGGGAACAAAGATGTGGAATCCAACATTAAGAAAAGCTTAACCACAGTGTCGTCTAGATTAGGAGTATCGGACACTTGGTCAAATGATATGATAGACAAGTGCAAAAGAAAACCACACGCCAGTCTCCCAATAAGATGAGAAACTGAAATCTCTTTTCTGAATGGCATGATTACTCCTAACAGTATTCAAAATCCATACTGGAATACATGTACTCTACAAGTAAGATTATTTGGCAATCTATCTATAAGTTGGAATAACTGAGATCCCGTAAAGATATTACTTAAGATATCAATTATACAACCTACAACACATTACGAGATAGGTGCATGGAAGGTATCAGGCTTCGTTCCAAGCAATTGTGCACAAGGATATCATTATCCAAACAACAAATACATACATATACACACAGATACACCGAAAGAAAGAAACTTTATTATCAAAATTTCAAGATTAAAGGGAAGAAACATTGGATGAAGAAGATTATAACAAAAAAGATAATGAATTAAGATCACGTGAGGACAACAGCATTAATAGATATATGAAAACACTCACCTACACCAGATCCTAGCTCTATGATAGAACATCCTTTGAGCATCTCAGCATTTTTTGACAGATAGTCGTTCATTAGCATGGCACCAGGCCATACCAGTTGACCCGTCAAGTCAAAATCAGCTGTAACAAAAGTTTGTACAACGGGTTGAAAAAAGACATTATTCTAGCCGCAAACTGATAGACGAGTGGAGCTTCAAAAATCATCAAGAAAGGTTCAATTAAAAACATTGAAACCAAAAAAATAAAAGCTATCTAGTTAAGCAAGAATAACTCGATTAGATTCTTTCTACAAACATCAGGTATCCTGATAATTTCACTTAATTTTTCACATTCATTAGCTTCAATTATATCAAGTTATATGATGATAGCGCCACCTTTACATATTTACATAAAGCTAAATGTCAAAAAGAAATTAAATTTCTCAGTTATAGGCATTCTCTAATTCAGTCCATAAAGGCACGAGCCTGTAGGTAGCAGAGGTGTTCAATGACCAAAACGGTTGTATCATTGAACATCGTCTTTGACTTCGCTGAAAAGACTAAATGGAAATGAGTTTCCTACTTTATGAAAATGGCCACATCCTGAACCGTATCCGATAACACATCCAATTCAAAGAAAGCGAACTATTAATGCTTGTGTTTCTGGGTTTTCATTGTGCATTATAACCCACATGTGATTTTCATATGCCAGCAATGGAAAAGGGAGATCAATGAATATTCATGAACCTAAAGGAACGAGCTTTCCGAACTACTCTGTCATTCCGATTTCCAATAATGTAATGGAGAGATTTTTAGTCGTTTAACTGAATTAACAGCTGGTGGCGCGAGATGGGTATTGCCTATTTGATTATTTCAGATCAAAAGAATTGAGGAAACACTCACTTGAAGCGGATTGGAGACAGAAAAGCTGAAGAACGTTTGACCCAAATGTAAATGTCGTTAACTGGTAACTGCAAAACAAGTGAAATCATAACTGTTCCTTTTTAGGATTTCCAGAGAATATATATAGTAAGAAGATTTTACTCGTCATTGATAAAGAAGGATCCGTCTAAGCAAACAATCTCTTCATCGTCTCTTCCTTCTTCTTCTCCGTTCATTTTTTTTTCCCCTATGTAGTCTTCTGATTTTTCTTGTCTCTACTCCGTTGAAGCCTCGAGGAACGGTGAAATGAGATCGTTCAAGCCTCTAGCGATTCCTGTAGTGAGTGCGAAAGATTACGGAGTAGACTTAACAGATGACTTGGAAAGAAAAACTAGACACAGAAGAAGTACTTGTTCCCACACAACATTCTAATTATCACAACTAGCAGAAATGGCAATTTTTGTAATCCGGCTCAGAAACGACTCCGTTTGGATTAATCTAAATTTTAATTTTTTAATTTTAAATTTTAATTTTAATTTTTAGAGGTCAACTATGGGGTAATAAATTATAAAGTTTATTTAAAATTTTTATTTATTATCGATTTTTTAAATAAAATTTATTTCCAATATTTTAATTATGTGGTCCATAAGCAAAGAAAAGATTAATATATAAAATATCGTCAAACAAGTAAAAAAATTAATAATTTTATACAAAAAGTATTGACTGATAGATTTTTTTAGTACTCAACAATAAATCAATAAGTAGAAACTTAAATTAAAAAGAATTATTAACTTTTAATATTTATAATTCAATTGAGTTAGTACTAAAAAACATACTTTTTATTACAATAAACATTTAAAAGAAGCGAGAAAAAATAATATTTTATAAAATTATACAGAGAAATACCAACTTTTTTCTTTTTTCAAACATTGAATACAATATTTTTCTTTAATAAAAATGACATTTAATAAATCTAAATTGCTCATCTATGGTATCAAACAGGCCTATAAAAGTTTTAATTTTATTAAAATTATTTAAAATATTAAAAGGCAACATAATACCAAAGATAACAACAAGGAATATTTAAGTCTTTTGAAAAATATTAAATCATATTGTAACCTTTGACAATAAGAATTTAAACAAGCTTAATAATATTTTAGTCCTTTTGTCTTTAAACATGTAAGTGATAATCATCCGCATTAAGATAACTTTAAAGGGAAAACTAAGCAATACTACTTTTTTCTCATCTTCCATTTTAGGTTCTAGGAAAGTGAGAATATTAATGGAACTTTCTATGTTGTAGAAAAGAGTGAACATTTTCTTCCCTCATAAACTAAAGAAAAAGTAGCACAAGTTACTATCGAACCCAGTGACCATTTTACGGACAAATGAAAATTTACTAAAGGCTTCTTTGTAATCGCCAAAGGTAAGTAAGGAGTGTTCAAAGTTGTATGTGATGCAGGTAAAGCTTTCTAATGATATTGTGAATCTAGTGGAAAAAATGATGCAATTGAATTATGGCATAAGAGACTCAGTCATATGAGTTAAAAAGGAATAAATCAGTTGGTAAAAAAGAATGTATTATTTGAAATTGACCTAGTGCATGTGTTGATTGTCTAGCAAGAAAGCAAAATATAGTCACTTTTAAAAGTTCCCCTCTTTCTAGAATGAAGAATGTGTTGGATTTGGTATACTCAAATCTATATGGACTAATGCCAAAGTCATTAGGTAGTACTCAATACTTTGTGTCTTTCATTGATGACCATTCTAGGAAGACATAGGTATACACCATCAAAACTAAAGATCAAGTACTAGATGTTTTCAAGCAATTCTATGACTTAGTTGAAAGAAAAATTGGGAAGAAGTTGAAATGCATGCGAACAAATAATGATCATTTGACGTTTATTGTAAAGAGCATGGTATTCAACATCATACTATTCCTCCTATGACACCGCAGTTGAATAACTTAGTTGAGAGGATGAACATGACCTTGATGGAAAAAGTTAAATGCCTACTCTTACATGCAAAGTTGCCTAAGACATTTTGAGGTGAGGTTTTATTCACAGTAGTACATGTATTAAATTGTTCACCCTGCATCTCTTTACAGTATGATATTCCGAAGAAAGTATGGATAGGAAATGATGTTTCCTATAATCATCTAAGGGTATTCAGCTATAAAGATTATGTCCATATCTTTAAAGATGAGATATTCAAGTTTAATGTCAAGACTCGCCAGTGTATATTTATTGGTTATAAAGAACATCAATTCGGTTATCGATTTCATGATCTAGCTCGGAATAAGTTGATTCGGAGCTGTGATACTATATTGGTCGAAGATTAAACTATTGAAGATCTTGGTAAAGTGAAAAAGGATGTTCCAAGATTTGATAGTGACCTAATGAACTTAAAGTTAATTCTTCCAAAAAATGGTGTCAAGACAATTTAGAGATTAAGTTGAAAATCTCCGGTTGAACATAGCTGATGGGGATGTTCTCATTAAAAATCAATAAGATGAAGATTCTAATGAAGATGATATTTAAAATCAACCACCAGTACTAAAGATTGCTCAAATTCTAATAAAGAGATTCACGTAAGAAAGACAAGCCTCTATTAGATACTTCAGTTGTAACACCCCACTCTCACGTGACTCGAACCCGATATCATTGGTGATATCCGAGTCCATGTCCCGTGAGGGTGGCGTACTACATCAGTCGGTAGGACTCAGTAAAAAAAAACTTTTTGTTTTAAAACATTTA
>JANZLD010000008.1:7175568-7186677 GCA_026413575.1 Erythroxylum carthagenense | reverse complement strand
AGACAACCACTACACGAAGTTTTAAATTATGGGATACAATCATAAGAAATGTGATGACCTTTTCTTCTAGCGAACATTGAACATTATCGTTTAGAAGACCAGTGTTGCGAAGCTTTATACAAAGAAGTAAGAAAGCATCCAATGTCATACGAATGAGATCATGACAATCCTTACTATGAGTTTGCAAATGATGCACAATTTCTCCTCAAACTTGTTCTTTATATTGAGCTACTAAGTTTTTTTGCTTGAAGGATCCATACATAGAACTATGACAAATGCTAAGAATATGAACTATATGACATATTAATTGAACGATAGCAACTCGCTTTGTGCTATCCCATTCATCTTCTGAATCATCTTCTTCTGTGAATCTTTGATCTAAATTATTCATTTTCTACTCAACATTTCAACATGTAAAACAATATAAAAAATATCATTATATGTATATAATGTCTAAACAATATGAAAAACCTATATAGCAACATGTTAATGGTGTATATAAAATTATTAAACAACTACAAAATCTGATTATCAAATTATTATACAACTACACAATTCATTGCAAATAAAAAAGAGGAAAAAATAATTTAATTGCTTACCAAGAACTGAAAAACCCATATGAGATTGATCCATTAACAAGATGCTTAGACCTAGAGCGACCTATTATTTGAGAAGTATACAATATAAACTGATCCACAAGTTTATTTATCTCTACTTGACATTATAGGAGTTGGAAACCAGGTTTCAACTTATGAAAAAGACCGGCATGTTGTTACAAGTCCCCCATCAAGAAATCTCTACACATCACACAACTTGAAGATAAAAAGGTTATTATCTTAAATCAAGAATTCCATCAGTTGTTCAACATCCTTCTAAACTTAATTGTCCCATGCATTTAAAGGAGGGAAATTTAGCCTCTTATTTGAAAAAAAAAAGTCAATCAAGGAATAGTTGCATTTGGATGCTCCATCCTTTAAAAGATCGAAAGGTGGTGCAACCACATAATGACCATCTCTATATGCAGGGCAATAGTATTGTAACGAGCTTGTACAAAAAAAGTCATTGATAAATTAACTCCATGTCTTCACAGAGAGAGCAAAATGTTAATAGTTAGAGTACGAGGGCTTAGATCGAGTCTTAGATGCTGAAGTAGCTTGTTGGAGCAGTTTAAGAGGAGGGATTTGGTTGGAGTTAGCTTGTTGAGAAGTAGGGGGCGGTGGGGTCTGAGGATTGAAAACAGAAAACCCATTTGATTATGCGTGGTTTTCTGTTTTCTATTTATGCGTACAATCAAATAGAAAACGCATACAAGGATATCAAAAGCTTGAGGCTTGCCCCGTATATCTTAGAAGGTTTGAAAGCATCTACACGTACAATATTGGAAATAGAAAACAGAAAACTCATTTGCTTTTGCGTGGTTTTCTGTTTTCTATTTATGCGTACAATCAAATAGAAAACGCATACAAGGATATCAAAAGCTTGAGACTTGCCCTGTAGAGAAAACCTTACCTCTTTGGCGGGAGTTGTGCAGAAGAACAGCAGAAGAAAAAGGCAGGAGGATGTGTTATGCGTGGGAGCTGTGGTTGTGTCCTTTTTGTTAAATAAGGATACAATGGTAATTTACTTATATTAGGCTTATCTTATCTTGAATTTCTCCTCCTTTTCCACCAATTTGGTGGGAAATACATTTGGTCCAAATTTCTCTCCTATTCCTCTCCATTCTCTCACTTTCCCTTTGCTTATTTTTGTCTAAACAATGGAACTAAGAGAAATGCAATTCCTTTCATTTCTTTTCTCTTGCTTTCCTTCAATCCAAACAAAGGCTTAATATTTGATTATTTTAACACTTGCTGTTAACAAACATGAATTGTAGTTATAAACGATGGACATGCTATCCTACGAGAGTTAGATCTGGCACATCTAGCTACCAAAGCATGATCTCTCGCTCTCTCTAAGCTAAATATGCTAGTGTTGCTTGCTTTTGTATTCTAGCCTAATGATCTTAATCGCAGCTTCATTTTCCGATTTCAGGTGAAAAATAAACCTAGCAGTATCATGCATCTTATACAATAACTTTAACGTAAAGATCCATGCATATAAAACCACACACACACACACACACACACACACACACACACAACAACAACAACAACAACGGAAGCTTAAACCAAGAAAATTATACCTCCAGCCATTGCCTTTCTACCGAAGATCTAGAAGTCTTTGTGAATTTTGGAGCTTCTATCCTCTTTCTCAGCACAACCGATGGTGTCAACAAGATGTGTAGAGAGAATAGGGACCAAATCAACGTTTTAAACCCACTTCATACCTATTTAGTCTCTATCCATCACATAGAAGAAGGGTCGGGTATTATGGGCGACAGAATGTGCGGGAGTTACGGGTTCATGATTAAATGGACAATATAAATGTGAACAGTATAAAGTTAGGTAAGGTTTAAAAAAATCTTACATTCTCCCACTTGCTCCATTTAACTCAACACCGTCGCACATAACAAAAAATCAAATATATGAATCATGGCGATAGGTCCTCTTATAGTGAGTATTATCTTTCATGTATTACATATACAAAATTTCTCATTATTAGCCCTTCAACTTAATGAATAAACCATATGTTTATTCTAGGTCCAAATTAAATAACATTTCTCAAAACCAATCAAAATATGTGTGCACAAAATTTATGAGAAAAATATCAAACTGAATAAGAGTTACATTGAATAAACAAATGTATAACAAAATCACATTGTGGAACTAAGTCCCATTTGCACTACTTGATCCTTAAACTTCTTAAGTGGCATGCATTTAGTTAAAGGATCCGCAACCATCAAATTAGTATTAATGTGCTCTATGACAACTTTCTTTTCCTTAACATGTTCTCTTATGGCTAAATACTTAATGTCGATATGCTTACTTCGACTTTCACTCTTATTATTTTTAGCAATAAAGACCGCAACGGAGTTATCACAATACAACTTTAATGGCTTAGAAATTGAATCAACAACTCTGAGCCCAGATATGAAACTCTTTATCTATACACCATGCGAGATGGCCTCAAAACATGATACGAACTCAGCCTCTATAGTGGAAGTAGCAATCAGGGTCTCCTTGGCACTTCTCCAGGATACAGCTCCACTAGCTAGCATGAAAATATAACCAAATGTTGATTTCCCTGAATCAATGCACCAACAAAGTCTAAATCGGAGTATCCAACTACTTCCAAGTTCTCAGTTTGTCTGTACAAAAGCATGTAGTCCTTTGTGCCCTGAAGATATCTCATAACCTTCTTTGCAGCTTTTTAGTGATCAATACCTAGATTATTCTGATATCTTCCTAACATTCCAACAGCATATGCAATGTTAGGTCGGGTGCAGACCTGAGCATATATAAGGCTTCCTCCAGCTGGAGCATATGGAATGTTCTTCATGTGTTCCTGCTCAAAGTCATTCTTCGAGCATTGATTCAAATTGAATCTATCACCCTTGACTATGGGTGCCACACTTGGTGCACAATTTTTCATCCGAAATCTCTCTAAAATTTTGTTGATATAGGTCTTTTGAGACAAACCCAAAATGCCTCGAGATCTTTCTTTATGGATCTTAATGCCAATGACATAAGATGCCTCACCCATATCCTTCATATCAAAATTCTTTGAGAGAAATTGTTTCACCTCATATAGCAAACCCTTATCACTAGTCGCAAACAAAATGTCATCCACGTATAATACAAGAAAACAAGTCTTACTCCTACTGACCTTCTGGTATAAACACTGGTCCATTATATTCTCTTCAAAACTAAATGAAGTGATAACCTCGTGAAATTTTAAATTCCACTATCGAGAGGCTTATTTTAACCCATATATGGATTTATTAAGCTTACAGACTAAATGCTCACCATCACTAGAGGAGAATCTTTCAGGTTGTTTCATGTAAACCTCTTCCTCTAGTTCACCATTGAG
Organism: Erythroxylum carthagenense; assembly: GCA_026413575.1. Taxonomy (NCBI): domain Eukaryota; kingdom Viridiplantae; phylum Streptophyta; class Magnoliopsida; order Malpighiales; family Erythroxylaceae; genus Erythroxylum; species Erythroxylum carthagenense. The sequence continues at coordinate 7,182,708 of JANZLD010000008.1, read as the reverse complement.
GGACACCGTTTTCACATCCATTTGATGTAACTCAAGATCAAAATGAGCTACTAATGCCATGATTACAATCTTTCTTAGATACAGGAGAAAATGTCTCCGTGTAGTCGATTCCTATCCTCTGAGTGAACCCTTTGGCAACAAGTCTTACTTTATGTCTCTCAATATTTCCTTGTGAGTCTTTCTTTGTCTTAAATACCCATCTACATCTAATGGTTTTCACACCATTTGGCAACTTAATGAGATCCCAGACTTGATTAGATGCTATAGAATTCATCTCATCCTTCATAGCATTGTACCACAAGTCCGATTCCTTAGAACTTATGGCTTGCGAAAATGTTTCAGGATCATTTTCGGCTCCAACGTTGTAATCTGACTCTTGTAGATACACTATATAATCACTAGGTATTGCTGACCTTCTAACCCTAATGGATCTCCTTAATGTTGTATTATCATCCTCACGAGGAACTTATTGCTCAACCTATTGTTTAACAATTTCTGATTGTTTCTCATTTACAACTTGATCTACTTGATTAGTGTTAACAACTTGTGGAACTTCAGTAACTGGTTGTCCCACATCCGTTTGACCTTGAGGTGTGTGAATGACAATCAATCTATCATTTGAACCAGAGGGTTGAGCTTCATAATGGCCACTTTTAGAAACTATGTCTGGAAAATGACCACTCCCATTGATCAAGTCATTCTTAAGAAATTTTGCATTTCTTGATTCTACAATTCTAGTGCTGTGAGATGGGCAATAGAATCTATAACCCTTAGACCTTTCAGCATATCCAATGAAATACCCACTAATGGTCCTTGGGTCTAGCTTCTTCTCCTGTAGGTTGAAAATTCTCACTTCAAATGGGCATCCCCAAACGCGTATATGTCTCAAACTCGGTTTCCATCCCTTAAATAACTCAAAAGGTGTTTTTGAGACAGCCTTGGTTAGAACCCGATTTAATATATACATAATCGTCTTTGGAGCTTCTGTCCACAGGAATTGAGGAAGTTTTGTGTTACTCTTCATACTTCTCACTATGTCCGTTAAGGTTTGGTTTCTTCTTTCTGCCACACCATGAACCATGCATGGTGTACTGGGCAACAATCCCATGTTCCAGAAGAAACTTCGCAAAAGGACCAGGCGCTTGTCCACTTTCAGTGTATTTATCATAGTACTCTCCACGTCTATCTGACCTCAAGATTTTAATCAGCTTTCTACATTGATTCTCCACTTCAGCCTTAAATATTTTAAAGGCATCCAAAGCTTCATTTTTAGAACGAAGTAAGTAGAGATACATTTATCGCGTATAGTCGTCTATAAAGGTGATAAAGTATTTCAGACTATTTGCATCCACATCTGGATAACAAATATCTGTATATATGATTTCTAATAGGTTTGTACTCCTTTTAGTACCCCTTTTAAACTTGTTAGTTTGTTTACCCTTAATACAATCCACTCAAGTCTCAAAGTCAGCAAAATCTAAAGTATTAAGCACCCCTTCATTTACTAATCGCTTAATTCTTTCAATGGAGACGTGTTCTAATCTACGGTGCCACAACATATAGGATTCTTCATTCACAACACATCGTTTCAATCCAGTAGTGACATGCATTGAATTATAGGCATCATTATTTTGTAACTAAAGGGAATAAAGACCATCAGAAAATGTACCACAACCAATAACTTCAGATCCATTACATAAACTGAAATCAGAATCTGAAAAGTAAAAAAAAAAAACAAATGGTGCAAATCTTAATATAGAAATCAAATTTCTAGAGAAATTTGGAACATAAATGGTCTTTTCCAAGCAAAAAACAAAACCACTACTCAAAACTAAACTGCAAGTGTCGATGGCTTCCACATGTGAACTCGTCTTGCTTCCTGAATAGATGACTTGTTTACTTCCCACCAGCTTCCTTAGGTTTTGTATATCTTGTAAAGTATTTGAAACATAGATTGTAGAACCAGAATCAATCCACCATGTGTTATGATTAACATTAACCATATTAGACTCATAACAAACAAATGCAATTTGAGTACCTTTCTTCTCGAGTCAGTCCTTAAATTTAGCGCAGTCTTTCTTCATGTGTCCCCTCTTCTTGTAGAAGAAACACTTTGCCGGCTTCTTTATATCGGATTGACGAGCAACTTTGCCTTTTCCCTTATTCTTGGCATCGTCTTGCCTCTTCTTTCCTGAAACGGTCAAATTGACCCTTTCACCGTCTTCCATCAACAACCTCTCCTCTTCTTGCACACACATGGTCAACAATTCATTGATCGACTACTTGTTCTTATGTGTGTTATAAGAGATCTTGAAAGGACCGTATTGTTGAGGCAGAGTGCATAGAATGTAATGCACCAGGAAAGATTCCGATATTGTAACTTCTAACGCTTTCAGCTAAGCCGCAATGTCCCTCATATACATGATATGATCACGTACGACCTTTATCCCAGTGAACCTCAATAATGATAACTGTATAATTAAAGTGCTGGCAAGGGCCTTATCAGATTTAGCGAATTGCTCATCAATGGCCTTTAATAGTTCTTTCACATTACTATGCTTTTCAACAGAACTACGAATGCCATCATATATTTTGGTCTTTATGAACGTAGCAGAGAGACGATTAGATCTCTCCCACCTTTCATAAAGAGCAGTAGCTTTTGGAGTGCTGGTCTCAATTGTACTCGGTGGTTCGTTCTTCCTAATAACATAGTCTATATCCATCAAGCCTAAATGAAGCAGAATTCTCTCATTCCAGACCTTATAGTTGTCACCTCTCAATTCGAGAATATCACACTTAAGATCAGAAATATTAATTGTTTGAGTAACTACAATTTGGGAAATAAAAATATATGCTATTTATATATATTTTGAGACCAATAATAATTCATGATTTACCAATGTAAATCATGCATTTAATAGATGACTCTAGTGACATAAGACTTGCTTGTGAGCTAAAGTGTTACTCAATTAGATTCATCCGAAATGTTATGATAAAATTATTGAATTATATTCCTTTTCTTAATTCCTGTGAGTAAATTAAGAAATATAATCTGATATTTTATCCTAATTAATCACGCAAATATAATAAAATTCTTGTAGGTAGATTTTATCATATCATGTACGATTAATTACAATTAATGTATTAATGTGATCTTAAAAATAAATATATAATTATAGTTAATTTGAGATACTGTAGCTACTCCCAATTAATTAAAATAATATGATCACTAACATTATTTTAAGCTTTAAATTAAAGCCTAAATATTTGCATCAATTAAAAAATAATGCAAATAAATCAAATATTAATGCACAAAATATCTAATCTAGTTTTGTATGTATAATAATCATGAATTTATACGTACAAAATTTCAATTAATCACATGTAATTTGTGCAAAATTAAACAATCATCATATGCATGTCATAAAATTAAATTCTAATCATAAGACATACATAATTAAAACTTAATGTTTTTCATCAAATATTAAGACCCAAAAATGATTTTATAATTCGAATCATAACATAATAGATTAGGTCTGAATTAACCTAATTTATCACTAATATTAACAAAATTAATTTTAATTAATTTTAATTTTTTTATTTAAAAAAGAAAAAATGAAAGTCGGGGATATCTTCAACCTCCAGCCGGGTTGGGCGTGAACCGATTGAAACCAGTCAGAGCCCCGATGCTCCAGACCATCAAAGGACGTTGGCGTTTGCATGGAGGCAGGCGTTGGGACGAGAAGGGTCAGGTGACATGCACGAGACGTAATAGAACCGACCATGCAATACTCAATAAATGGCAACTCCGAAACCTTCACGTACACCCATCATCGTCCCTTCCTCCCTACACGGTTTTGTCACTGATGAGCGAAGATGATAAAAACACGACTGTAACGTCTCCAGAAGGTACAAAGGGTCGAAAAAATTCAACAACCGCAAATTTATATATTCAATAGAAACTCAACCATAACAGAGTAAAATAGAGGTAAACTTTTTGGTGGTTTCTAAGGCAAGACAGAGGTAATCTGTAACTCTGATACCAAACGAAAAATAAACCTAGTAGTAGCATGCATCTTATACAACAACTTTAACGTCAAGATCCATACATATAAAACCATATATATATATATATATATATATGTACAATAACAAAAGCTTGAACCAAGAAATTATACCTCCAGCCATTGCCTTTCCACCGAAGATCTGGATATCTCTGTGAAGTTTGGAGCTTCTATCCTTTTCCTCAGCACAACTGATGGTGTTAACAAGATGCGTAGAGAGAATAGGGACCAAACCAATGTTTTAAACCTACTTCATACCTATTTAGTCTCTGGCTATCACAGAAAAGAAGGGTCGGGAATTATAGGTGACAGAATGTACGGGAGTTACGGGCTCATGATTAAATGGACCATTGAACAGTATGAAGTTAGGTAAGGTTTAAAAAAATCTTACATCAGCTTCATTTTCTATCGTATACATATTTTCCTTTCGATCCTTTTTCTATTTTATTTGAGTTTGCTTTCTCTAGACATCTGTTATTACCTTTTCCTTCACTGATTTTTTCAATTTCTTATCCTGGTGCTTCATTGCTATGATGCTTCCTTCTATTTTGTTTTCCAGAGACATTTTCCATTATGTTGCTTGTGCCAGTCCATGATTGAATTGAGCCGAACACAAGATGAAGAAGTAAGAGATGGAACTACATCTGTCATTGTACTTGGTATTGTATCAACACATCATACTGGCACTTGGATTTTGTAAGTTTATCTTTTGCTTTTTACTCTCCTAAAAGCAAGTTAATATCACAGATATATAAGAGTAGATTCCCTTAGTATGCTATTGTAGCCGGAGAGATGCTTCATGTTGTAGAAGCCTTCATCGAGAACTATCAGCCAACAGTCATATGTCGAGGTAGTAATGTGATCTCTTTTACAGGAATATTTTGTCAGGCTTGCATAATAATTTTGCTTAAGAATATTATAAAGAATTTGAATACTGGTGATAGAGTTACATAATTGTAGTGACAGCCAATTCTTTTAAGAATATTATAAAGAATTTTTTTGTTTTCTTGTTTGAGTTAATCATGAATGTGTATATACATGTGGAGTGTGTCGCAGGTGCAACTATGCTGGGGTTAGTCAAGAGCTGCACAGGCACAAAGTTCACCAGTCAATTTGGAGACTTGATTGCTATAAGTGTTTCCTTGATTTGCGCATAACATTTATAAGAATTTTTAGCTCTTTTACTCTCTGGTTTTTATTCTTTAGTTAATTTGATGCTGTTAGCTTCATGACATGATTATTTGTTTTTCAAATCAACATTAGGCTGTATTTAACAGGACTAAAGAGAACTTGCATTCATTGACCAATTACTAGTGTCTAATTTAGTTCTGCACTTCTGCTTTGTTGTTGTGTCTAAAATACAAGACATTCTTGCTAATTTTGAATGAGTGTACATGTAACATTTGTGGGACTGTACAAAAAAATATTGGTAAATGCGAATTCCAGTCCAAATGAAAACTAGGAGATAGTCATATAAGGAATTATAAAATAAGGTTGAGCCGCATATTACAATGAGAGATGAGGACTAATAAGCAATCAAGGGGCATGCTTCAGTTAGAACAGTGTATACATATATGCATAAAAACTTTGTTGGAAAGGAATATTTAAGTCTTGTATGCTCTAAGCTAAAGTCTTGTATAATGTCCAGGATCTAGCAATCGATGCTACCACAATAGTAGGTGTTGATCTTGGCCAGGGCTTACGGGAAGTGGACATCAAGAAGTATATTAAGGTTGAGTTTCAGGTGGACAGTTGGAAGATTCTAAAGTTCTTAAAGGAGTTATGTTTAACAAAGATGTGGTTGCCCCTGGCATGATGAAAAGGAAGATTGTCAATCCACACATTATTGTTCTTGACTGCCCTGTTGAATACAAGAAGGGTGATAATCAAACTAATGCTAACAACAACAACAACAATCTCAATGCATAGAGTTCCCTACCTTGTAAGGATTGGGGGAAGGATAACAATTGTACGCAGTCTTCCCTTTATATTTTACAAAGAGGTTGTTTCTGTGACTCAAATTCGTGACCTTTTGGTCACAAAAAAATAACCTTACCAATTGCTCCAAAGCTCGCCCTTATAATTGAACTAATGCTGAGTTGATTGAAGAGAAGGATTGGGGAGTCCTGTTAAAAATGGAAGAGGAATACATTAAGAACTTGTGCATGTAGATATTAAAGTTCAAACCAGATTTAACAATCACAGAAAAAGGGCTTAGTGATTTGGCATGCCATTATTTAAGCAAGGTCAATGTCAGTGCTATCAGAAGGTTGAGGAAGACCAACAATAAAAGAATTGCAAAGGCTTGTGGAGCTGTAATTGTGAACAGACCTGATGAATTGCAAAAATCTGATGTTGGTACAGGTGCTGATCTATTTAAGGTCAGGAGAATTGGGGATGAGTTCTTTGCTTTTGTTATTGATTGCAAAGATCCTAAGGCTTGTACAGTTCTATTAGGGTGTGCTAGTGAGGATCTCCTAAATGAAGTTTAAAGAAACTTACAAGTAAGCTAAATCTAAAGCTAAAACTATAAAAATTCCAAGTTCTTTTTGTGCCTAGATCGTACTGATGTTTTAAACTCATATTTTCTCAAGATGTAATGTCCGTTGCCAGAAACATGATCAAGAATCCAAAACTTGTTCCTGGTGGGGGTGCCACAGAGTTGACAGTATTCGCTAGAAAAAGCAAAAGAGTTCATCCATTGAAGGAATAGAAAAGGTGATCAGATCTTCTTATGTGTCACCGGATCCCTCTTTAACCTTCAAGTTTTCTAAAGTCAATGTATTTCCAGGGTTAATAGGATCAACCAGGACAAAAACAAATCATTGGGCTGAGCTTCTCTTTTCGTGTGTGATTGAGATTTGGATAGATGGACTTGTTTTATTCTTAATAGAATGTCATATAAATCATAATGCAGTGGCCATACGAAGCTGCTGGTATTGCTTTTGAAGCTATACCACGAACTCTGGCCCAAAATTGTAGAGTTATGTGTGTTAACGTATTGGATTAAACGCTGCATACGTTAGTTGGTTTTTTAAACAAACAGTTATGTATTTGTCAGTTACGTATGTCAGTT
>JANZLD010000008.1:7158560-7170867 GCA_026413575.1 Erythroxylum carthagenense | reverse complement strand
AATTTATTTATTAATTAAAATATTGTAATTAATCAATATATTGTAACCAATTAATTAAAATATAATTAATTTTTAATACTGAATATTTTTTACAAACTAATCATTATCAATGTTAATGATAATTATTCATTCCTTCCAACCATCGTAATTATACTGATATTATTCATATTCATTTCTCATTATATTTATTTTCATTCTTATTACCAGTATGAACCTTATAATTTTATCATTAAGGAATAGAAATGAACAGCATCTTACATTTATTTTTTACGTCGTTTTATTTTTAAAAGACTGTTTAGCAAATCTTTTATGGTTTAAAATTTTAAATTTTGTTTATATTTTATTAATAAACACAATTACATATTTTTAATCTTATTATGTGTTAGTCTTATCAAAATTTTCCAAAACAATTGATAAAATATCTATATAAATTATGCAATTTTTTTACTATACTTTTTAAAATTTTTAGGGAAAAAATAATAAAAGTAATTATATAAAAATATTAAGTTATAATTTTAAAATAAAATAAAATATACAAATTACGTAACTTATTTTTATCTCTTTAAATACATTTTTCTTTACCCCAATAAAGATAGGCCATGACTAGAACTTTTTTTTTATTAATTCAAGTTTAATCTATTCAGATTTAAATCTACTTTAACTAAATAAAGTTTCCATTCAGCACTTGGTCAGTTAACATTATACAGACAACACATCTATTTATGAATTCCATTTATAAAATGCAATGTCATTTAAAAATAATCAGTACAACAATACAGCCGGAATTAGTATTACCGACCGTACAAAATTATTGAAGTCGGGGTCAGGGTATGCTGTTAAGATTAGGATTTCCCACTTCCTTACATCTCAAAACCGCTTATATATGACCAAACACCATTCCTGAGAACCGCCAATAATTGCTAGGCTGAACAAAGCTTCTAATGCACCTGAAGAAAGCTGCTTCAGTGAATATACATACATATGACAGTATATGTATATGACAGTAAAGAACTTCAAATGCATAATATTTCATTCGTGTCAGATGTTACAGAAGAATCCATCGTGATGCAGCAATGCTTTTCAGATGCATTTCTTTGTCATATGCTTATCATATGAAGTCCGGGTAGTGTCAGCTTCGTTGCATATTCGAGTCAGCTTGAACGTTTACTTATCTTCCAAGGAATCGATGCATTTTCTCAAGTACGATTTTGCTTCCTCACTTTTCTCTACTTCATACTGGTGAAGAAGTTCTTCCTTGAAACCTGTATTATTCCACTCCACTAATTCCAGGTGTTTTGTCAGACTGGTGATTTCAAGAAGACATTCTGAAGCAGTAATATGAACCTATATTTGACCAAAGGGTGAGTAGTAGCTCGTAAATACATATTTTCACAACTGGTGAATACCATGTACAGGATTGTTTGTATTTTCACAATTTATGATTATTTTGTACATAATTGCTTGGCATGCAACGGTACCCACTTGTCTATATTCAGTTATCCAATTTTATTTAATGGGGACTACAACAGGCCTTTTTTTTTCACATAATAATAGGAAAATACTCGCAACCTCTTTAATTTTCAAAAAGAAAAAGAAATACACTCACAAACTGCAATAATGGCTTGTTACCCTCAACGGAAAAAGCCAACAAAACTCCTGGTTTCAATAAATAATATAACCTACTTTTAAAATTCCATGTACATGAAGGAAACAAGTCCCTAAAAAGGCAAATCAATTGAATAATGGTTCTTCAAAGATTCATATTTTATCAAAAAGTTGATTAAATACACACAGTTAAACAAGAACACATACCTGGGCAATCTTTATTGTGTTTAAGCATTCAACTATCTTTGGAGACACAGACTGAAACAACTGTATATAAAGAGAGCAATTAGTCTGAGAGTCCATCCAGCAGTTCAGCTACGTCAGTAGATTCAAGAATGAGTATGGTTACCTCCAGAATTAAAGAATTTAAGCTGCTTCCTAGAGGGATCTCATCACTGTTGTTGAAGGTGTTCTGAATTCTTGAGCAAAGTTCTTTGATTAATGAAAATATTGAGAGCTTAACTGCACATAACAGTTTTACAGATACAGGTAAGAAAAATTACAACAAATAACCAGAACAGTACTTATCAAGTAAAATACCTGTCCACTGAAAACCAGCCGAGAGAGAAATGTTGAACATGAACATCAAGTTGTTTTTCTGTTCAAGAATATCCTCTACCCTTGCCACATGGATACAAGACACCACGCAACATAAAACTTTCTCAAGTGGAACAGAAGTGTCATCAATATCATCTGACACTGCATGAAAAGATAATCTATGTTAAGGCTAAAAAGATGTACCTTCAACATGAAACTTATCTTTGGAATAGTAACAAAATTAAATTACAGGGAATTATAAATTTCCTAGGAAAGCCTCAAAAAGGTAAAAGTTCGGAAATGTTTTAGTCAGTATTTTCTAGGTAGTATAAAGTCAAAGTACAAATATATCTGTGTGTATGATCCTATAGACATTTTTTCGACGAAGAAGTTGCCTAGTGTGTATTTAATGGATTGGTGATACCAAATACAAACTGAAGTGTATCATATCAGTAGAACAATCTTTCAGAAGTAACAGCACAATGCAAAACAAAGTAATGTGCTCTGAATGGGAACTCATGCCATCCACTCCATTATCCCAAAAAAACAAACATATACGCAACCAGCATAGAGACCCCCAATGTCCAAGAACAACGTTTGTTAACAGATTAAACAAATTACATGTAGTTCGTCCAGATAATGAATTTGCGGTTTTAGAATAAAAATCATATCTAGAATTGGGGTTAAGTTGGTACACTCACCCATCCAGGACTAGTGAAGTCCTGGTTCAATACTACCTCCCCAGTTACCACCCCCCCAGCCTAGGTGATCTACCTTGAAGATGAATAAAAACAAGTTAACATCTAAACCTACTGAATCATGAATCATAGTTGCAAGGAAAATATTTTAATAGCATTAGCAGTAATCAGAGGCTCTAGACCTACTAGGTATTTTAAATTTTAGTTCACGGTTCAGATTCACAATTGTTACTTAGCATAACTTAGGTAATCTGATAAGATACATAAGCAAAAACAAGAAGACAGGTTCCTAGTAATAGTTATATTTTTTACCTGCTTTAACCTCATCAATTGACATGGGTGCAATTCCATGTTTTTTGGCAGCTGCTGATTTACACACGTCATATAACATTGGAAAAGTAACCTTAAAAAATTCAGGATCACCGAAAGCTTTTATAACCTGCCAAAAATTCAATATGAGTGAAATATGATGGCTGTATCTGGAAATCAGAACTAGGAAAGTTGAATCTCAAGTTAAACTGTAGGGGAAAGTGCATCAATCACAAACAATACCACAGTGGAAGAGAGAGTGCAAAAAATATCGTCAATAACTTAGGAAAGCCTATGACTCAAGAGAGGGACCACAATGGTAGGCTTCCCCAACCCCAACCCCAGACCTCAGTGTTAGGGTTCAAATATGGGGAAGGAGGATTTAGGATAACATCAAAGAAAAAGAAATGGAGTAGAAGACTAACGGAAAGGGGTGTCCAGATGGAAATAACTGAAGCCATTGGATCTCTTCACAATATTTTGAGATGTAAAAGTAGTGGAACAATTCGTGTCCAAATACAATATTGTGGAGACAAGTAAGATGGAAAGGAGATCAGCAGTAGTAACTTGTATCTTCATTTTCTTTTAGTGCCCTCCACAGTGAGTTAATAAATTCATTAAGGGGAATTATTGGAAATTATTTTCATTTTCTGGAAATTATGATATGACCACCGGCAGTGAAAGAAATTAATTTATTCCACTGCAAAAAGGTTAGTCCTATGCACGTATTCTCTTAAGCAGTCAAAATCAGTATAAATGCTCATCCAACAAATAGGTATGAAGCGAGCAGTGATCCAAGATGTTAATCAATGTTATATAAAACAAGAATAATTTGGAAGAGCAATTTGCAGACTACCTGATCAAGAGAAAAGAAAGCCGCTTCACGGTACTTCTTCACCTTTTTTGAGCATGCAGAAATAACTATATTCAAAATGTCACCAGGAGCGGTAGGATTTTCAGAGGATATTGCTTTATGACAGGATGTAGACAGTGAACCAATTGCATATAAGACCGCCTCCTTTCCCTTTAAGATTGAAAACCATTAGCAGATGCAATAGATACTCTGGTAATTGAAATTAAATATAGATCAATTTGGAAAGTCAAGCTAACTGTACTCTATGTTACATGACTTAAATAATAACTTGCAGTTGAAAATCTGAATTTCCTACCTCCCATACACGACCAGGCAATTCTTTCAGGAGATATTCAAGCAGAATATTCTGATAAGTTGACAATGACTCCCCCAAAACATCGCTAAGGTTACAGATTGCTTGGGCTGACTGGATGTTTAACAAGCAATGTGTCCAAACTCATTACTTGGAAATACAAGGAAGATGAAAAGGGTAACTGCAGTCCATAAAAATCAAGATAGCAAAGAAGAAGGCCAGGAAGACACAGTTTACCTTTCTTTTACTTGGCCAGGATGATGATGTCAGGCCCACACATATCAAAGAAATGATTTCTGCCAAATACAATTGAACAGTTATTCGTTCACCACTTGTGGTCTCTTCCCACAATTCCTCAAATTGGCTAGAAACATGCTTATCATCCTCAAATCTGCATAATTTAACATATAATTAAAGGAAAATAGTCGGATAATCAATATCTCCAGAATGCATTATCAAGTTGTTTATAAAGCTCTTAGATTGTCCTTTCTGACTTTATTAAGTTGTTGAAAAATCAGTGATTATGTGGGAACAGTCAAAATATGATTCAACCCAGAAGATTAAACTGTTAAGTGAAACTCAAGAATGGATTACAGGTTGAGTCTCAATAATGGATCATACATTATTCACACACTCCCTCACACGAAATGTAGAGAAACTCAACAATTCACAAATTCACCAAATGGTAGCATAACTTAAGACTTCTTGGTCACACAAAACTCCAATAACATGTCAGAAACAATTCAAGCCAAATGTTTGAGCTATTTGGTGAGGCCTAAGATCGAATCATATAATATTCTAATAGGAAAGATCAAGCATCAACTATTTGTTTCTCAAGCAACTGACAAACAAGAGTTTTAGTTATAACCATCATGAGTTAGATTGTATACTCTCTGTTAGAAAATAAAAGATTTACTTTGATTTCCTTTCCTAATTTCTAGTTGTTTCTATTTTTGAATAAAGGACCCGAATCCCTAAAAATGGGGTTAAGGATCCTTAGAAATAATGTAGTGTATATTTTAGTTACTATATTTAGATTATTTCTGTTTTTATTAGTCTTTTCCAAGGGTACAAAGTATCCTATAAATTCAATGTATTCTATCATAAATAAAAATGAGAGAAAATAAAATTTTCCTCAAAAATTCTTCACGCTCCACTAATAGAAGAGCCAGAATTAGCCTAAAATAAAAATTCACCTTCAGCCCACTTGCACTGTTAGGTAATAGAGCTAACATGACATAATACTCAACCTCAAGAAATTGAGGGCTGATTTACCACTCTCAAATTGTCCATCCTCAAGACACTTCAATAGGTAAATTAAACAGCAAAGATATGTAAACCTTTGCTTGATCAACAGAACAATAAAATCAAACCTACCATTAGCTAGATGCGTTCTAGGAAACATTAAACATGTAAAGGACAGATATAAGGAAGGATGACAAAAAGAAATCGCATGATTGATTAGAAGCATTTATTTGGTTCAGACCTTGAAAGATATATAACAGGAACGATTATGGCAACGTATCCACTCAAAACATCAGGTGCCATGGATGAATAGTTTTTCAAAAGAATTGCACAAGAAATCTGCTCATTCCTTTCCCCAGTGTGCAAAGTTGCAGTATCTTCAATCAACTTTTGGGCGAGGGAGGGACCTGCATACTTCAAAATCATAGCACAAGCACTTGCATAGGCACGTTTTGTGAGAGTGCTTTTCTCATTTCTTACTACTGGAAATAACAACTTCAACAGCATGCTAGCATATGGTTTTATATCTGCACAAACTTTTTGAACCAACAAGCTGACAAAGCTTGCAACGCCAACCCTATAACAGAAAAACATGATGCCCAACGTCAGTATCCACCAACTTAATTGGGACTTCAAAGAATCAAGGTCATTAAAATGCTCATGCATGCCCTTAATATAACAGAAAGGTCATGAAGCTAACAGTTTCCAGTTGCCTCACAAAATAATGGGAGAAAGGGTCGGTGATTGGGCAGGTTAAAAATTGTTCTTCATGAAAAAGGTGACAGGTTATCGGTTGACAGAGAGGTGCTTACTGAATAGTAGTTTTCCTTCAAGCAATGCAAAGTTCAAACAAAGAAACTTAGGATCAAATAATCTCTTACTAAGAGAAGTAGAATTTTATTCATGGAAGTATAAATCCATTGCAAACATATCATATCCACACACCTAGTGTTGAGGCCAACTCCTGATCGAATCAAATGAGAAAGACGAGGAACCAAGAGATCTAATGTTTCACTGTTCACAACATTTATGCATAGGTCAAGAGTTTCCCACATGGGAGAGCTTTTTGCAATTGAAACCCGCAAATTCTCAAGCTTTTCTTTCTGTATTCCAACATTTCCTGCATGCATCTAGACGACAAAAGGTAAACAGTTTAACTTCAAGATACATCAGCAGATAAAGCTTAATCTAAAACGCTCAATTTGCACAAACCTCAACATAATTTAGCCCTTGGTCTTCAAGGTTTGACAAACTTTCCAACATGCAACAGACTAAATCAGATAAATGTGGTCGTAGTGCTATGCCTGCACCCTGATGTAAAAAAACTGTTAGAAAGACGTAAGGAGATGATAATGACACAACCCAAGTGATTTGGTTTCCTTTATGCAGTAAACTTTTTAGATTGTATAACATTAACTAGCTAAAATACGAAAACAAAGCAGAAATCATAAATGCAATACAAGTTTTCCAGTCAATTTTTCTTTCTTCTTTTATTTTCCTGGACCAAAGTTTAAAAAGTTTTCACCAGGTATTGTTTGGATAGATTTATCTCTGATACACAACTGGATTTCAAAATGCTGCCAACAGGATTGTCAACCATTTGACAGCCCTGGTCCTCAACTCATAAAAGAAAGATCAATCCTCAGAAACTCTATTCTATTTGTTTTTCATAGTCTCCATCAATCTCTAACTAATGAATGCAGACAAATCACTTCTTTTGGCGTTCATACAGAGGTCTTTGTTTTGGGATACATGTTACTTGCATCTTCCCAACAGACAAATGTGTAAAAAAGGTGAGCAGATAAATTCCAAAAAATAGAAAAAAAAGTGAGCAGACAAAGCATTTTCCATGCCAGGTAATCCAATTGGTTTAAAGAAATAGAACAGGAAAGATCAAGCTTTTCCTTTTACAGGCTCTTGTATGATGTGCTTCCTCATAAATAGCATGGATGGGTGCATAATAGGAAATATCCCCCAAAGGATACTTCACCATGAGACCTAACAAGTGTTCATCACAGTAAGAGAAGTACGCCCTACCTTGGCAAGCTTCATGACAATTCCAATAGAAGCCTTGCGTACACTGTCAACTTTACTTAATATGCCTTCTGCAAGCAATAACGGCAGAACCATCTCCATTGCTTTGCTTGCATCAGATACTTCAGTAAGTGAGATATCGCATAGCCTTATTGTTAATGAAGTCACAGCACGGCATAACTTGTCTCCAGCATTTCGAACAGTTTCTTTTATGTCATCCATGGCACGGAAAACTGCTGTCCATATTTTCTTTAAATGTTTTCCAACCTATAGAGAATAAATACATTACAATAAAAACATAATGGGAGAAGAAGATTTTAAAGAAAATGTTGGGAGTAAAACAAAAGACGAGCTTTTCAAGAGGTTATGGATGTGGAGGTTTGAATATGCTAAAAATGCAAAAGGAAGACCAATAACAATTTTAATAAGAACCCTCCAGACATGTTACTCATAAAATCATTGGTGCTATGCCCATGAGGTGTGACAACGGTCCAACTCATTGTATAAAAAAATGAAGAATCGTTGAGAATAGAGGAAGAGCAAGAATGAAATACTGTTCATCAATGGAAAACAGCACATTCCATTAACATGCCACTGATAAAGATGCCAACAGATCTATTTAAAAATGCTCCCGCAACTTGCTTTTCATTATCTTTCTTCATATACTACATACAGTGATGCTGAAAGAGAACATAAAAAAGGTGGTGAAAGAAGAAACCAAACCCTGAAAATTTTAAGCTTTTAATTATAGAGTAATAAGGTCAGATGAATAGAGCTAGAGATAAAGGTAAATAGTGCCATATGAAGAAACCAATCCCTGAAACTTTTAAGCTTTTTGTTGTCACGATCAAGATTACATCATAAATAATTTCATTATCTGAATAAATAGGAGTTTACCATTGTTGAGATACCATGATCCAATTGTCTTGTACCAGAACTCTTTTACAAATTGGTGGTTGAGAAATTCATAATAGTAAACCTATAACATCTATGGAAAGTTTGCAATGTCTCAACCAAACAAGATAAAGTTTAGAGCCAAGGAGAGCACCTGACTAAACCTTCGCCCCTGAATAATATCTGCAAGTGCAAGACATGAAGCCTCACGCGAACGCCAAAGCCTAGATCCACATTGCATTATTAAGTCATCAATAATTAGATCAAAGTGTTGATCAACCATTATCTTAGGTTCTGCCACTAGTGACTTCCATATGTGTGCCATCGCATCCTGTAAGTATTAAGCAGAAAAGAGTCATGAGAAAGGGACAAACCAGGTTTCTGCCATAATTAGTCAACAAGCTTACAAATAGCCATAATATCCAAGAAAGTTACCGCTACAAAAGCATGCATTCATCAATACATAGAAAAGAACCTAAACAAGTGCATACACCCTTCGACCAAGGAGTTTACCTGTACATTCTTATCTGGATCATATTGGTACCTCACCAACCGTGGAATCAACAATGTCAAATACGGTTGAAGGGCATCCCCAGCTTGTTTGGCTATCTTTGAAAATCCAAAAGCAGCACCTCTCCTACTATTTAGTGATGCCTGATGATTAGCCAGATCCATGAACTTGTAAATTAGATCTGGTTGACCCATCTCATTAGCTAAACTGCATAGTTCTTTATAAGTTGTCAGTTTCCCTCCACTAGGACTTCCGCCAATAGCCCCCTCTTGGAACACTTCTGAGTCTTCCACCAGCTGCAAAAATACAACTTCAGCATTTGATTCTCAAAATGTCTACAGATTAGAAGCATCACGATAGAAGACATAATATAAAATGCCTTTAACCTTGATAGCTCTTTTCTTTTTTCCTGAACCAGTCAAAGTGGCTGCAAGAGCCTCCACCAAATATGTCTTCATTGATGCATCACCAAGCTCATAGACAATACTCATTCCCTGGGATGCTAACTCTTGTGTGAGTTCATTCTGGTCCCCAAGTAAATGAGAGAAAGCTTCCTGTATTCATTTGGAAACTTCAAAGAGGTGAGTGACATGAATGCAAACAACATTGTAGAAAATGATAAGAGAATTAAACAACATGAGTTCCATAAGTACATATTAACTTATTAGCTTGTCAACTGACATGTCCAAAGGATCGTGACCTCGTAGAAAGAAAAGAGTATGCTTAGAGCACTGAGATGTGTTCAAATTGAAATATCCAGCTTCATTTGGATGAAAAAAGCTGCTTCCAGCTTCATTATCTGGTTGGGAATTAAATCCCAAATGAGTAAAGGATATTTCCTAATTTTCAGGTGTATAAAGCAACTTCAGTTGATCATGAAACATGTGATTCAACACCAAGTAGAAAATGGAGCCCACAGTAAGCATCTCTTGTCACAAGGATATGCAACTCAGTTCAAGTAAGTCTGTGGTAGAGTTAACGGGCATTAAAAAGTTCTGATGATGATGAAGTACAACAGTATAAGCCTTCTTTAATCATGACAAACCTGAATTTCAGGAAGCTTTTGCTGAATGGTCCTGTGACGACCGCAATACATTGTTAGTGATAGCAGCCAAACAGTTCCAGCACATCGCTCTTCTTTCCTGCTACTGTATAAAAGAGTATCAAAAAGCTTTCTAGTTATTGCCTCTCTAACAGCAGCATGGTAATCTTCATTAGCTTCACAGTCCCCACCCATGCTGTGTTTTGACAACGTTAAGTTCACATCTCCAAAAAGGAAGTTTGAAATCATGGTGAGAGAAGAATAGTTAGTTTTGAGGATCACATCAGCAGTCACAGGAACACCACCCCACAGAAATGCTAGAGCCTCTCCACCAGCAAATAGGACGTCCTCAACCTATTAAACCCAGAGCCAAAAGGATTAGAAGTTTCAAAATATATATGTAGTTGGTAACCTAATCAAATCTCCAAAAAGGATTTACAAGACTTAACCGAACTAGCAGACTAGATTACAGAATAAAAAGCGGTACTTTTTCTGTACACCTTTGATCTTGAGAGACTGAAAACTAAGTCAAGGACTGTATCCAGATAGGAAGATGAATTTTCCTTGACAGAAATATGCCCAAGGGAGATGACAATTCTCTGAATTGCTTTGGTATCATCTCCCTTGAGTAACTTCGTCAACTTCTCATGTAAGTGCTCCAGTACATGAACTGCAGTATTAGAATGAAATATCATTAATTAGTTGGACATTTACTGGAACTACAAACTTCTGAACTTCAATTCCTGAATCTATTACCATCACCTGAACCAAAATCAGTTACCAGTGGAGGTAAACTTATGCGCAGTCCAATATGCCCTAGAGCTTGAATGGCAACAGAGGCCAATGTTGCAGTTTCAGAATTCACAACTTTAGTTAGACACTTAAGTATATCCTGCAACAAAGTTTCTGTTTCGGGAATCTGCAAATGAATTATGAGTCATATGGGAAGTCATAATTAGATCACAAAAGTTAGAGCTGTTAAATTGGGAAAACGAAAATTAAAATAGTAAATCGGAGTGCACAAAAAAAGGAATATAGCAACAAAAACAACGCTGAAGGACTCATCTTGCATGTTCAACAGATATACACATGCAAAGCATTGGTCTTTACAAACTTTTATACCCGCTTTTCAGTTGTAGAAGAGGAAAATAGAAAGTAGAATGACTTCTCATTAACTAGATTTTAGCCCATCTATTTATAACATGAGGACAATACAGACTAATACTAATATTCCAAAATAGAATACCAAAATTATTCCAACATACAATGTTCCCATACACAATACATAGACTAATAATATTTAAACACTCACCCTCAGGTTAGAACATTCATGTTTCAACTTATTTCAAATAGTTTCAATTGTAATCTGATAAGCAATGAATGAGAATCAGGTATTTTATTGATATATAGCTATAGTCTCGTAGTAAATCCCACAAGAGCTATGCTACCAGCCTCAAATGGCCCCTTCGGCTATCAGCCAAATACAATGCAAGTTCAGAAAAAGATGCCCCCTGTACTACCCTCCTCCTCCTTACATACGGCCCTCTCTCTCTCCTCTAACTAACATCTCTAAACGTTTGCTGACTCACCCCTCCCTGCCTTAGTGAATCTCCTGGAGTATGTCAGCATGGGCCTAGGACCCTTCTCCCTCTTTCTCCTAGAGTAGGTCAATATGGGTTTAGGATCCATATTGCTATCAATTCCACCCCCTACAGAATCTGCCTTGTCCTCAAGGCAGAAAGAAGGAAATTGCTGCTGTATTTGGACAGCTGCTGTCCATGTAGCTTCTTCAATAGGTCTGCCCTTCCACAGAACAAGCCACTCAACTGTGTGCTCCTGGTCTTTCTGAACAGTCCGCTCCGCAAGGATGGCTTTGGGTGCCAAAGGCTCCGTGGAATCTACCTCCAATCCAGAAGGAAAAGTGGGTTCAGGCACATGAGTTCCAATCATCTTCTTAAGCTGAGAAATGTGGAACACCGGATGAATTCTGGAAGTGTCCAGAAGAGCCAACTTGTAGGCCACAGCACCCACCTTAGATAACAAAAGGGCCATAGAACCGGGCTGAAAGTTTAGGACAAATTCGCCTAGTCATGGATGTCTGGCGGTGGGGTCTGAGCTTGACATAGACCCAATCGCCTACCTCCAAGTGAACATCCCTTCGTTTCCCATCAGCTGCAGATTTCATCCGTTGTTGAGCTCGAACAAGGTGGAATTTGAGCTGTCTCAAGGCTTCATCCCTATCAATCAACACTCCATTAACAGCATC
>JANZLD010000008.1:7136704-7148803 GCA_026413575.1 Erythroxylum carthagenense | reverse complement strand
AAAATATTTTATTTTTAAAATAAGTAATTTAAAAATTATTATCTATAAACTTATATATATTTTATATATTTTAATTATAAAATCAAATTTTATTTGAAATTTATATATTTTAAAATATATTTTAAATTTAATTATATTATTAATAATTTATAAATTAAATTAAAATTATTATTATTATTATTTATTATGATTTTTGGAGATATGGTTAAAAATATACAGTATAACTGTACAATATGACAATGAACTATTTTGTAATTTTTAAAAAAATTAAGAGACTATTTCATAAATTTAAAAAATTACTCAAAAAGATACGCAGTATTAACAGTACCAGTACAGTACTGTACCAGAATCCAATCTGATACCAAATCTGGTATGGTATTCGTAACATTGTATCAGAGCCAAACATGGTCGATTCATGCTTGGAACGACTCGAAGTCAAGATGGAGAAGCTTGTAGCTACGCAAGATCAAAAGTTTCACACCATGGTAGAGAGCATGCAACATATGTTCACTACTTTTAAGCATAAATTGGTGAATAATAGCCCCGTACAAGGTGAGGGGTCAGTTAGCCATTCTTAACACCAGGCTAGAAGAACTAAAGAAGGCTACAACAGTTCTAGTGGTGCTATAGCAGGTACGTTTCATCCCAAGGTGGTGAAGATGGACATCCCTAAATATAACGGTGAAGAAGACCCCACCGGTTGGGTTTACTGGGTAAATCAATTCTTTGATTATCATCAAATGCCTGAAGATGAGCGGATTTCCATGGCATCATGGAACTTGGAAGGCCATGCCCAACTTTGATACCAACTAATTAAAGAGGAATGTAAAAATGAACTCATCACTTGGCAAATTTTCTAAATAAAAAAATTGCCTATAAAGTTGGTTTGATGCATAATTGTGACGACAAGTTTAAAGTGGCTATAGTCAATGAGGAAAAACTATCAACCCCAGGCCAATGCAAAGGACTTTGTATGAAGATGCAAGGCGTAGCTTCCATGGTGGACCTATACTTATTACCCTTGGAATGATGTAATGTTATTCTTGGTGCTCAATGGTTAAACACTTTGGGTCAAATTATATAAGACTTTTCTAAGTTGCGAATGGCGTTCAAAATTGGTGATAAGAAGGTTATCTTTTAAGGCCTTAAGTCCCACATAATAAGCTTCTAAGTGAAGTCCAATTTAGTAAGGAATTGAAGAAGAAAAAAGAAGGGGTGCCTATTGCATATTTGGGCCTTGACGAATGAGCCAAGTAACAATGAGACAAAAAAAATTCAAGATGATATTAATAGGGACGTGACCATCTATTGCAATCTTATACAGATCTGTTCTCAAAGCCCAAGGGTCCTCCGAAGCTCACTCATGATCATCACATAGTTCTCAAAAAGGTCGACAACCTTGTATCAACACGACTTTATCATTACCCACATTATTAGAAAATAGAAATTGAAGGGATAGTTGCTGATTTATTTAAGTCAAGTGTCAAACAACCAAGTAGCAGTCCTTACTCCTCACTAGTGTCCTTGGTTAAAAAGTATGACAGATCATAATGTAGGTGTGTAGATTATCATGCACTAAATCAACAAATAGTGAAAGAAAAATTTCCAATACCCATAATTGATGAGTTACTTGATGAATTGCACGGCGCCCAATTTTTTACAAAGCTTAACTTGAGGTCAGGATATCATCAAATTCGCATGAGCCGCAAAGATGTATCAAAAATAGCTTTCAGTACAAACCATGGCCACTACGAGTTTCTTAAGATGTCGTTTGGACTAACAAACGCACCGTCCACCTTTAAGTTATTGATGAATAACGTCTTTAGAAATGTCCTACATAAGTTCATTTTGGCATTGTTTTATAACATTGTAATTTATAGTAAGAGCCTAAAAGATCCTTTAAAGCACCTTGAATTTGTTTTCTCTCTATTACAATCTCATCAATTGTATGTCAAAAAAGAAAATTGTGACTTTGGGAAAAGAAAAGAGCTATATTTAGGGCATGTTATTAGTCGAGAAAGAGTGTCAATGGATTCGAAAAAGATTGACGCAATGCTCCATTAGCCAAAGCCTGCCACTATGAAGGCACTACGTGGATTCTTGGGACTAACGGGGTACTACTATAAATTCATACAAAATTACGGTAAAATGATGGTGCCATTCGCTAAAATGCTAAAGAAAAATGGGTTCCAGTGGAATCAACAATCTGAAGGAGCATTTGCACAGCTTAAGAGCGCTATGACGAGAGCCCTAGTTTTGGCTTTGCCTAATTTTTCAAAATAGTTTACTGTTGAATGTGATGCATCTGTTGTTGGAGTGGGAGGAGTTTTGATGTAAGAGAGGCAGCTGATAGCTTTTTTCATCCAAGGCT
Source organism: Erythroxylum carthagenense (assembly GCA_026413575.1). Lineage (NCBI taxonomy): Eukaryota > Viridiplantae > Streptophyta > Magnoliopsida > Malpighiales > Erythroxylaceae > Erythroxylum > Erythroxylum carthagenense. The sequence goes on along the minus strand of JANZLD010000008.1, from coordinate 7,146,432 downwards.
TACAAGGTAAAAATTTACCCTTTTCTACTATGAAAAAGAGATGTTGACTTTAGTATTGGCAGTACAAAAATAGAGACATTATCTACTTAGATAGCGATTCATTGTTCAAACAAACTAGAGAAGTTTGAAATGCTTGTGGGAACAAAAAATTGCAACTCTAATACAACAAAAATGGATAATGAAATTAGTGGGTTATGACTTTGTCATTAAATACGAGTTCGGGAAAGAAAATTTAGCAGCAAATGCATTGTCAAGAAGGGAAGAGCAAGGAGACATATTTGCTATTTCTAGCCCAATGTCCCAGTGGTTAGTTCTAATTCAAGAAGAAGTTGCAACCAACTTAACCTTGTAAAAAATTGTTCATAATGTGCAACAAAAAGAAGCCGTGAGACCTTGGAGTTATAAAGAAGGAATTTTATTTTTAAAAATATAATTTTCTTGCTAGCTGGTTCTCCTTTAATTCCTACTATTATGGAGGAGATGCACTAAAGTATACATAAAGGATATCATAAGAGCTATAATAGGTTCAAATTTGTTTTCTTTTGTAGGGGTATGAGGTGAGATATCAGGGAACATGTGAAACAATATGATACGTGCCAACAGAATTCGTAGGAGAATACTTCACCTAATGGTCTTCTTCAGTTACTTCCCATTCCATCATAGGTATGGACTGACTTATCCATGGATTTTATAGATGGTTTATCGATTTCCAAAGGAAAATCAACAATATTTGTGGAGGTGGATTGGCTATCAAAATTTGCTTTTTTTTTTCACATATCAAATCCTTATACTGTTACATCATCGGCTTAGTTTTTTTTATAATATCTTCAAATTGTATGGCATGCTAAAGTCTGTCATACATGACAAAAATCTAGTCTTTACAAGTATATTTTGGATGGAGGCTTTTTTGCCTACAAGGCACAAGTTTCAACTTATCATCCTCCTATCACCCTTAGTTTGATGGCTAAACCGAAGTGGTGAACCAGACACTTCAGATGTACTTGCGGTGTTTTACTAGTAACAGGCCTAAAGATTAGGTTTGATGGATTTCTTAGGCAAAATATTGCTATAACACAAGCACTCATAGCTCAACAAAGAAGACCCCTTTCGAGATCATTTATGGTTGTGCTCCACCATCTTTATTATCCCACATTCTAGGTGCCACTCAAGTTGAATCAGTTGATAAGGAGCTTTATGATCGTGACCAAGTCACTTGAAGGAACAATTTCAAATGGCCCAGAATTGCATTAAGAAATTCTACAATGCTTATCAGATCGACAAAAGCTTGGAAGCAGGTGATTTTGTGTACTTACGACTACAACCATACAAGTAAGTTTTTGTGTCACTTAGAAAAAGCCTCAAGCTATTGCCAAGGTCTTATGGGCCATTTAAGATAATATATCAATTGCTTACAAGTTCAAAACATCGAGTGAATAAGGGATCCATTCAGTTTTCCATATCTCATGCTTGAAAAAGAAGGTGGGATATCTTGTACAGGTACAAGAGGAGCTGCCAAAGTTATACAAGAAGGAAGGTGCCATCTCAGCTTGGTCACAAGCAGTGCTTGATCGACGAATGCAGAAGTGTCATGAGGAGGTTCTAATTCGCTAACAAGGGCACTCTCCTGCAGATGCAACGTGAGAACATATGAAGCAATTAAAGGAACATTTTTCAGACTTTACCCTTAAGGACAAGGGTACTGTTTAGGGGGAAGGAATGTTATGGTCAAGATTTTTTCTTGCTTTAAATAAGTCACTTATGTATATCCTGTGATGTGTGATTAATTGTCCTAGTCCTTCACTCAATCCATAATTTGGGCAGTGGGTTTGGGGTTTCCTATTAATTAAAGTTGTAGTTGCTTTTAATTAGGAGAGCTAGTTGAGTCTATGATTATAAATAATGGACACAATGCATGTAAAGGAGTTAAGTATTGAATTAAAGTATTGGATATGCCCAAATGATGGATGTACATACCACACTTTTGATGCAATATACAATTTACTTTGTATCAAAAAAAAAAGTATTGAATTAAAGTATTTTCCTTCCCTCTTACTCTTCTAGTATCTCTTTTTGCCTTCCTATTTCCTCTTTATCCTTAAACATCTTTACCACACAATCACCTATGGTAAAGATAGGTAAAAGCAAGCATAAGTCAAGGGAGCTTGCTCAATTGGTTGGCGATAGTATCCTTAGGAGCTTTGAAGGCCAGCAGTAGCTCACGCGATTGCGGGCACTTAATAATACTTTAGTAGTAATGACAAGGTGTTTCTTTAATTGAGTCATATGAAAAATATTGTGTATAAGGGCTTTTGAGGGAAATTCTAGTTTGTATACTGTAAGGCCAAACTTGTCCATTATCTTGAAGGGTCTAAGAAACTTGGAATTTAAACACACTGGAGAAGAAAGTATTAGCTATTACTTTATTAGTATCATAGTGTTTAAAGGCAAGGAAATGTGCATTTTTACCAAACCGATCAATCACAACTAATGTTGTGGAGCATTGATTAGAAAGTTATAGACCTACTATGAAGTCAATGTGAGTATCAATCTAGCATCCCCTCAAAATGGGTAAAGGTTGTAGTAGTCCACCCTTGGCAGTGGTCTTATACTTGTTAATCACGTAGGTTTGGCAATGACAAATGAAATTTCTTACATCTCTTTGAAGTCCCCTTATAATGGAACAAAGAATGGAGCTTCTTGGTATTTCTTAAAGCCCCCAAATGACACCCTACGAAACTTTCATGTATAATGGGAACAATTTTGGACTTGGGTTTGGTGTTAAAACCTACCACCATTCTTCCCTTCTGCTACAAAGTTCTTTCAACCTATTGATAAGAACTCGAAGCTAGCTTACGTTCAGTCAATTTCCTTATTAAACATGAGGTTATTTGATCCTTATCCCAGCTTGCTTTTATTTCCTCCAATAATGCAGTCTGAAATTGAGATAGGACCTTAGTGCATAGTTGTGTATATGAGACCCAAGAGAGAGCGTTTGTAGTTAGCTTTTTATTGCCCTTCTTATATTAGATTTCAAAATCATCACCCAACAATTTAGAGAGCCATGTTTGTCGGAAGACCATGTGCATTTTTAATTCAAGTAAGAACTTCAAGCTCATGTGATCATACTAATAATGAATGGCTTACCATTTAAGTATTCATGATCATGCTTGATAATCATAATTATCTCAAGGAATTCTTTTCTTATATGCTGATAAGCTAAGTTGTTTGGTCGCCAAGGGTTTGCTTGTATAAGTTAAAGGGTATCCCTCTTGGCTCAACATCACTCCTAATCTATCCAAATGAGAATGGTCTAGAGAAATTAGGTATTGATAAGACTGGTGTATAAATGAGAGCCTCCTTGAAGTTCAAAAAGGCTTATTCGACTATATCAATCGAGTGAAAGTGTTCTTTTTTATTAGCTTTATTAGTGATTTACTCTTGATGCCAAATTGTTTGATAAATTGATGATAACATCTTACTATGCCTAAGGAGCCTTTTAGTTTGATTATGTTCGTAAGACTTGGCCATTTGGTGATTGTAGTTTATTTTCTTAGGATTTGTGAAAAACTATATAACGTGCCCTAAATACTCTACTTGAGAAGCACTAAAGCTATACTTATGACCTTTAACAAAAAGTTATTATCTAATAGAAGTTTCAGAAGTACTTGAAGATTCTCTGTATAATCACTAAAGGTTCTAATATATATTGGTATGCTGTCAGGAAAAGAGCACCAATCACATTAAGTGCTCCTTACACAACTTATTTATTAAACTTTGGAATGTATAAGGGCATTAGTACAAGAAATTCATAATGCACCTTTGTTTTTTAAAAATGGTTTTGTGAATAGCATCAAAGTTCGTCAAAATCTAATGATACCAAGATCTAAGGTCCAATTTAGAAAACCAAGTTGCTCTATGTAATTTGTCTAAAAGTTTAACAATTGTTATGGGAAATTTACTCTTTATAGTATTCTCATTCAAATTCCTATAATCGACACATAAACACTACGAACAATTTTTTTAAAATAATAAACATTCTTATATAGAAGTGTAGGTGAAAAAAAAGGGCTATTAAAAAAACTATTTATGGTGAACTTTTTTTTTCACCTACACTGTCAAGGAAGAAAAATGGTTTCTGGCTATTTTGCATTACTCCCTATTTTAAGAGGTTTTTACATAAATTCCTTAATGATAAATTTCTATAGATTTCTATATCTGTAAGTTCAGATATTACTAGCGGAAATTTTTTTAGTTCTCCAAATAAAGAATTGAATTATACTGTAAGGCAATCTAGCTTTTGCTACTGTTCTTCTTGAGGGACTTGTTATTGATAGCAAGCTCCTAAAGTTATCGATTTAAAGGATATAAAAGGCTTATCATGCAAAATTGGTTATTGAGTTGGGGTTTAGCTAACAATCTCGCAAACCTTTTAAGAGTTGTAGATTTAGGTTAATTGATATGATCCCCTATAAGTCGAATCTGCGTCCCATGCCAAATAAATTTTATAATATTTTTTACAAAATTACATAAACATCATTGAGAGTGGATAACCTTGAATCACGAGGATTAAGTTACATCTCTTTAAGGGTAAACTTAACGCATTAAATAAGAAAGTTACCCCTTGAAGCTACCATATTAGATTTTTACACTACAATAAAAAAAAAGTGGTTTAGGCAATAAAAAAAGCGTAGTTATAAGTACAATTATCGTTGCCTTTTTATTAAGACAACATAATTCATATCATTACAAGAAGTGGCGATGCAATAAGTACGAGGCAACAAAAATTTTTTTAATTAGGTAACAAACTAAAAAAATGTTGCTTTAAGTTTTAACTAAGACAACACATTAGTTTTAAACTATAGTAACAATGTTAAAAAAATATTGCAACACTTTTAGGGCTTTATAAGGCAACAAAGTGCATTTTTTTGGGCAACAATTTGTAACAATAAAAATAATACTTTATTCTTTCGTTACCAGTATTATCTAACGTAAAATCAAACTCTTGTCATTACGTAGACAACATCCATATATACACTAAAAATTATAGATATTAATGTAAGTCTTAATTGTGTACGTATTATCAAATGTAAACGACAAAAAACTGCATTTATATATAATGTATAGTCAATAAGGACTTGTAAAATTCAATCTTTTAATAGATTCAAAATACAAAAGCAAAAAATGACTAACTAAAATATTCACCTACTAAACAAAATCAATACGTATGAGTACTTCGAAATCCTTCACCAAGTACCTCCTTGTCCACTCCTAATCATCATCATTCTACAAAAAAAAAGAAAGAAAGAAGATATTAGAATTATAAAACTATTATGCACACAAACAGGTTGATATATCTTAAAAATAAAATTTTAACTATTTTATTGTGGCGTTAATTTAATTAAGTCAAATAATATAGTACAAAAACTAACAACATAATGATTCATTTATTTTTATGAACGAATTCAAAAAGCATGAATAAATAAATTAATAGTTTAAAACATAATCAACAAATGGAAGACAAAAACATAATAATGTCATTATAGATAACATTCTTGTGTAAAGTCTAAAATATTCCTCCATCAATAGTTTGAAGTTAGGTGGATTTAGGGCTTGGATAAAGAAGAAAAAACTTTGGTATTAATATCAAACTAGCTTCGAATTAAACAAAGAGATTAAACATCAAGTAGATACCCTGAAAGGTGGAACCTTCAAAAAAGAAATTAATATTTTGTTTTATTATATTTATGTGATTCTGTGTAGAAAAGCAAAAATATTTTCAGAATGTATTCCAATATCCTCACTTTCTTCATCTCATTAGCTCTATGCCCTACAACACACAAGGCTACTAGTATGCCTGACGCATAGGCTCCACCATATTGTTTGCAATATTTATAGCCAAAATTCTAATTAAGATCCTTAACATCATTCTATTATCAAGCATAGAGTATAGCATTGAATAAGTAAGATCTACATACATCAATTGCTTTATGCATACTTGTGGTGCCTTTGGTTATGTTTTCTCCAATTCTCTGATAACCACTGCAATTAAAGTTAAGCTAGCTATTTGAAAGTGGTTACTTATGTCATAATAATAAACTCCAACTCTTACAGAAGACTATCATAGTAGCAAACCTGTATCCAACATTAGCACTTAACTTTATCTTTAACTTCTATTTACATGGAAGATTGAAAATTTTGTGTGCTATAGTTCTAACCTCTTTAATAAGGAATCAAGTATGCCATAACCCTTCTGATCAATTACATAGCAAGTATTATCAAACAAAACAAAACGATGTAGCAAATGTCTTACCCAAAGTTTTTATACTTCATGATCATCACACTCAGCCTGAAGTCTCGCAATAAAATAGGGTTTGGGGAGGTCTGATAATACGCAGCCTTACCCCTACATTATAGAGAGGTCGTTTCCTTTAAACCCACATGCAGAATGCACAAAATGAGTGGATGCTGAAAAAAGGAGTAAATAACAAAATACGCAGGGCACTCTATCACAATCAGTAAATAAATTTCAAATGTAGAATGTACAAAGGGGGTTGATGTTGAATAAAGGAGTAAAAAAAATCAACACCCTCGTCTCTCAACCACAATCATTAAATGACTTTTCAAACATATAAAATAAGGAAAATACCTGGAGGAGACTAGATCTGCTAGTACCGTACATACTATAAAGACATACTCTTTTTGTCACTTGTCCTGTTAGTGGTCTTCACTAAGAGACCCTGCGGGTATGGCCATCTTATAATTTCAGAGTGAAAAAGTTTTGCATTTATGAGTCATAAATTTTCGGCTAAAGCTGTCGGCCTACAGTTTGAATTTTGGGGGTTAGGTACGAGGACTTTAAAGGTTGTCGTTAACTCTGATCCACTTAAGCTAGACCTTCCTGATCACTTCCCTCCATTTCTTGTAAGGTCTCCCTTTTCTCCTTTTGTAGCCAATAAGAGTTATTTTCTTACACCGTCATATCGGAACATCAGAGGGCATTTTGTGTACATGCCCAAACTACCTAAGTCTAGTCTCTTTTAACTTGTCAACAATACTATAGCCATCTATAGTCTGGCTCTCACCACATGATTCCAGATCTTATCTTTTTTAGTAATAGAACATGTCCACCTAAGCATATGCATTTTTGCCACTGCCAACTGTTGTGTATGTCTACGTCTAGCAGGCTGACACTCTGCCCCATATAACATTATTGGTCGGATCACCATTTTGTAGAACTTCCCTTTGATTTTAAAAGGGATCTTTTTATCATACAAAACACCTTATGCATTTCACCATTTAACCCACCCAGATCTAATGTGATGTAACACATCTTCATCGATATTACCATCTCTCTGGATGATAGATCTGAGATATCTAAAACTTAATCTCTGATGCATAATGTCCATCCCAATTTCTACCGCCGTCTCATGGACCACTTGGCTACCTAAAAAGTTGCATTCTAGATATTCCGTCTTAGATCTACTCATTTTAAAACTTTTTGATTCTAATACTTCTCGCCAACGTTCTAACTTGGCATTGACTTCCTCCTTGGTCTCATCCATTAAGACAATATCATTCACAAATAACATGCACTAAGGTACTCTCCTTGAATATGTTTGGTAAGTACATCTAACACAAATTTAAACAGAAAAAAGCTCAAGGCTGAGCCTTAGTGTAGTCCTACACTAATGGAGAACGCTTCCATGTCGCCTCCTACCGTCCTTATGCTAGTAACTGCTCCTTCGTATAATACTCATATGATACTCAAAACATTAGCACATTAGTCTTGCACTTAGTGTAAATAAAAAGGAACTTTAGAGTAGGATAGTTCCTTAAAAAATCAAGCTTCCACATCAAACAACAAAATAAGAAAGTTACCTACAACTATTTAAGTAATATTTCAAACCTGAAGGACAATGAGTTGTTCAAACTTTAATCTCAGTAGTTAGATTGCAAGTCATTCAATAAAATCGTCTATATTTGTGTGCCTCTTTCTGAGTTTGTGTGGACAATACAAAACTAAGTTAGACAAAGTAACACGCAAAAGAATCCAACTTCTCTACAAGCCTGGTCTAATTGTTTAAAGACTTCACATACACCTAGATCTTGAGCCATATTTGGATCTTCACATTTAGCCAAAAATGAACTGATATCTATAGAGCTCAGAAGTGATAAGGAAAGATAAGAGACAAAGGCACGATCTTTACACATTATCACTTGAAAACAACTTGTCTTAACCAACATCCATGGACAAATCTTTGCCATTGGCACTGGATACTCCTGGATAGCCAATAATGCGTAACACCCAAAAGGGATCTCCACCTCTTTCACCTTCAAATTCATCTGTTGACCCATCCAATGCCAAAACAATTCCACGCATGATAGTCCTTGAGAGGTCTGTATAGCTATAAACATTACACAGAGATGAATTTATAGCTCTCATTTTTTATTAAGGTTGCAACTACAAATTTACGTCTGCTTCCATTTTCTATAAGAACATATATTTGGTTTCCTTAATGTGTTCTCAACATTTTCATCTGCTCTTGTAGTCCCTTAGAGAGATTCTTGACATAGCTTGTTAAGATATGATTGGGGGTTCCTTAGAACTCTCCTCTTGTTCCCTTTTTTTACAGTGATTCCTTTTCTTTATCTTTTAGAAAGATCATGTTTTGTAACTTTCTTTTGCTTCTATGGTCTGGGGTTTATTTATTATCCACTATAAATAAGTCCCCTTAGCCTTTTTTTTTTCAAATTCTTTAGGTCTTGCTTGGTATCTGGTAATGAAGAGGTGACAACGGAAATGTAACCTTCATTCCTAACTTTTAGTTGATTGGTTACTGGTAATAGATGATATGGGGAATGATAAAACTAGAATAAATCTTGAATAATTCCGAACTTTTATTCCTACCGGGAGGCGTGGGTATGCACTAGAATGAAAAATCGGGAATAAGAGATAAAGATGTTATTATAATATTATCAAACTGTTATCAAAATGTTATCAAATGTTAGATTCTTATCATAATATTATCATCAACATTATCTTTTATAATAATTTTTAATTTAATTTAACTTATTTTATTGATGCTTTTATTCTTATTGTAAAAATTATTCATACATATTTAAAAATTAGTAATTTTATAAATCAATAATTTTATTAATTATTTATAAATATAAAATATTATAATTAACTATGTAAAAAATATAATAATTAAATATAAGTAAAAATCAAGCACAACTATAACTATTAACTTCTATAATCTTATTCCTAATACTTGCATACTAAAAACATATAATCAATAATTTTATTCTCATTTCGATTCTCACTTTTGATTTTGATTCCTTCATTATTGGTTACCAAACCAGACCTTTTAAGCTATGCCAGTTTTTTATGTGGAGATTTATACGAGGATGAGGCTTAGAAAGTGCTCTCGAGGTAGGTAATAATCCCTACTGGGAGTTGATTCTTAGTAAAGCACGATGAATGATACAATCATGTTTTATATGTTTTTAGAACTTTATATTTAGCATCTTGCATGTGTTTTTATGGATATTTATGGCCTTTTCATCATGTTTTATAATTATTAGAGCTTTAGACACATAAAATACAAAAAAATCGTTAATAGGTTGAAATTAACACTATTTTTCAATTTTTGGCAGATTTGACCTTTGGATCTTTGGATATTTTTATCTTGGGATCGGGTTATTAAAAAATTCTAAGATTTGGCAGG
>JANZLD010000008.1:7121026-7132604 GCA_026413575.1 Erythroxylum carthagenense | reverse complement strand
TTTATTTCATTTTTCAAACCACAATCAATCAATCTTTTCTTTAATTTTTATGTTATTAGCTTAAATTAGAAGTTATTTCAAGTATTACGTTTTAACTAATTTGGTCTCCGTGGGATCGATATTTTTACTACTTGACGATAGAAACGTACACTTGCGTTCAACACCGACAATGAAGTATATATGGTGGAATTTATGTCGAGGTTCAAGGTGGTAGGATTAGTGGTTCCTTTGTAGTTCGGGAAGCAGACTAAAGCTACCGCTTCTTGTTTTTATTGCTATATAGTAAGCTTGCTGCAATGTTTTGAGGAGAGCATCTTTACTGGTAATTCAATCTCTCATCTAGTCCCTTTGAAAAAGAACCCAACCAGATTTGTTTCAGGGATTTGAAACCTAAAGGAGTACATGTTGAACGAGGAGTAATAATCACACAAGCTTCCTATCTGATGCAATTTTTTAAAGTCACCAATAAGATCTTCAAACGTATCCTCACCAAACCTTTACGTTATAGCTACTAAATAGTCATTCCAAGAGGGTTCTTCTAAAGTCAAGCAATGTTAGAGGAAAAGTTGGTGCCATTCCACAACCACCCCGACCATATGGACTCTCGTGATTCTTAACTTCATCTCTGCGGGTGTATGATTAACTATAAAGAACTGCTCAATGCCGAATATCCAACTATTAAATTCGGTCCCATGGGAAAGGGGGAACTCCATTTGGTAGGCTCTAGTGAGAGTGATGTAAGTCTACTGCTTTATATGGAGGTGCTTTCTTGATAGACCTTTAATCTCAGTGTGATTAGAGTGCTACAATGGTTCGTGTGAGGTTTAGATATGGTAATGTACTGCTGGAACGTTTCCCTCAGTTCCACCATCTCTTATCTCTGTTGAGCTTGGGCATCTTAAAGTTTTAATTGCGGCTCTAACATTGCTTTATGCATTTCCTTTTGATGATTCTGCAACAGTTCTTCCATTCCCTTCATGTCTTAGCTCCTAGTACCTTCAGTCATGTAAGAATATGTGAAAATGATTTGGAATGCAAGGATTAGGTAGTTGAATTGTGCTTTGATATCAAATGATATAAGGGTTTTTAGGTTAAGAAAGAAACACAAGGTAGGGCATAAATAGAAGAGAGAAGGAGAATATTTGAAGAGATAGAAAACATATTTCGAGAATATATTCCAACAGAGATGATGTATATAGTAACAGTTACATTAATTAAAAAGTAAGAAAGAAACAATATCATAGCCATAATCTTAGTGCCTATTTGGATGAGCTTATATCAGTAGAGCTTTTGTCAGTAGAGCTTTTCTAATAAATTAGTTGGCTGCTTAGCTGTTATTTAAAAAAGAGCTTTTTTGAAAGAACTTCATATAATAGACAGTTTGGCGACATAAAAATAAAAGTATTTTTAATTTTAACTATATTTTATTTTGTAATAAAATTATTTATACATATAAAAATTATTTAAAATATATTAAATAATATGCAAAGTATAATATATTAATTATTATATAATTTTAAACTATATAACACAAATAAAAAAATCTAACCAAATCTTTTATATGGAATATAATATAAGTAAAACTAATATAAAAATAAATATTAAAACATATAAAAAAGTCAAATAATATTATATAAATCTCAAAATAAATGTGAAGATATATTTGTGAGTATTGTGGGCATTATGTGTAAAACATAAAGGTAAATAGGACTAAAAAATAGGCTCATTAATTAATCTGAAAAATCTACTGAAAAAAGTACTTTTTGAATGTTTCAAATTTGAACTTCTCAAAAAGTTATATTTTGGTTTCAAAAAAACCACTTATATGAAAAAGGTATTTTTAGATTTTACAACTAAACACTTAATTTTCTTAAAAACAGGTGAAAAAAGTACTTATTCATCCTTCAAAAATTGAACCAAGAAACATATAGGTCTTTGTTAACTAAAGGAGCATGACAACATTTCAGTTAGAAGGGAGTTTTAATCTTCTTCCCTAATTTATTTCATAACAAAGGCACTCTACTTGGTTTGGTAATGAAGTAATATGTACAGAGAAGAGGGACTAGTAGCTATGCAAGGTTATAAATTTTTAGAGGAGGAGAAAGATTTCGGCTTAAATATTCAGTTCAGGTTATAATTGGATATCATGAGAACCTAACAACCAAATATTACAAAAACTTGAGAAAAATAAAGAAACATCCTTATCTTAGAAACGCCCCTTCCCTATCTCGCGTTGAAACTTAAATTGAAGTTTCAACGTAGGCCAGGATAAGGGGGTTGATTGGCTGAACCTGTGTATCTGGCTACGTACTGCTGTGAGGTTCAGGGCTGCTTCTCCTCTGCGGTCAGGTCATGGTTAGGGCTCATTATGTACCTGGACCTGGAGGAGGATGGCAATTTAGCAGCCGTCCTATACCTCACGGCTTTTCACCCCTTCCTCAGCTGGCTGTTGTTAGCCACCTACAGGCTGTCGCCGTCAACCAATCATTATCCCCTTTAGCAGCTCCTCCGGTTCCACCACCTGATATCAAATGCTTTCATGGTGATTTAAGGGACTTCCAAAGCATTTTCTCCGCACAAAACCCCTTGAATTCCGACTTCAAAATGTTCTTGCTGTTTGGGATCATAATCATTTCGATCTCCCGGATATTTCGCTTTCTTCTTAAGCCCCTCAAGCAGCCTCGGGTCGTTTCTGATATCATTGTAAGCTTATTTCTTCGTGCGTCTTGCATTGCATGCATCTGACCACGTACGTGGATGGATTACTATACAAACGTATACGCTAACCTTCGTTTGTTATTTTATTGCATGATAAAAAACTTGGCTAATTAAAGAATTTGTCTTTGTGGGTATTGTGCTTACCTGTGATGACTTTAGTACATCATCATCATCACCATCAACTGAAATTGGTTTTCTTTCTCGATTTCAAGAGTGGTATCATCGTCGGCCCCTCTTTTCTAGGCCGTAATGAGATTTTTGCTCGCCACTTCCTTTCCGAAACTGGCGTCTTTACGCTTAGGAACATGGGGCTCATGGGTTTTATGTACTTCCTTTTCGTTAGTGGAGTTAAGATGGATCTCTCCTCGATCAGAAAATCGGAGAAAAAGCACATACTCTTAGCAGTAGTAGGAGTAGTCGTCCCCTTTATAACGGTGGCTTTAGCCGGTTATTTTCTTCGGCCATCAATGGATGCGCGGCTTATGAAAAGTTCTTCAATAATAGCAGTTGCTTCTTCAATGGCCATAACAGCGTTTTTTGTTATTTACCCAATCACTGAAGAGATGAACCTGCTTAGCTCCGAGGCTGGTCAAATGGCTCTTTCTGTGTGCATTATACTGGATGTGGTAGGAATTGTATTGATCGTCACTTATGAGACAATGCAGCAAGCTGAAGCTGATATAGGAGCAGCTTATATGCATGTTGCTTCAACAATAGTTATGACGTATTTCACTTTCATTACACTTAAGCAAATAATGCAAAAAATTGTGGAGAGAACCCCAAAAGGGCAGCCTGTTAATCAGGGATACATTATTGTCATTTTGATGGGTGTTCTTGCAATGGGTTTCCTCACTGATACGTACGTTAGGTATTGGAATTGCCACTGGGGCCTTGTGGCTAGGTTTGGTGGTGCCAGACGGTCCGCCTCTGGGATCGGCCCTTGTAGAGAAAAGTGAGACAATTATGATGGACTTGTTCATGCCCTTTTCATATGCTTTTGTGGGAGTTTTTGTTGATGTTCGTGCCATGTTCAGTGTCCCATGGTCAAGTTTGGCACCGCTTTTCACCATGGCTTTAATAGGATATTCTACCAAACTGCTCTCCAATTTTGTGATTTCTCTTTTAGTGGATATGCCGGGGAAAGAGAGCCTCACGCTCAGCTTGATGTTGAGCTTAAGAGGTCAGCTGGAATTCCTGTTAGCCTTGCACTGGATGGACAAGTTGGTATGTCTTCATATTGATTCCTTAAGTACTTCCTCTCCCAAAATAATAACACAGTATTGAAATGTATGAAAAATACGAGTACTTCTATAATTGTCTGAAGAAAATTGACTGTAGTCCCAGCTCTTTTATGTATTCAATTCATTGTGTTTTGTTGTTGATGCATGTTAACAGATCATTCAGATCCCATCTTACACAATGATAGTGCTGTTATCAACAGCAGTGACGGTGATTGCGAGTCCTCTAATTGCCATTCTGTACGATCCAACAAGGCCATACATGATAAGCACCAAAAGATCCATCCAACACACCCCGAAAGACGCAGGGCTCCGGATAGTAGTTTGTGTTATTAACCAAGACAGTGTTTGTGGTGCCATCAATATACTCAACTTAACTTCCTCAAGTATAAAAAGCCCATTGTCAGTCTATGCCCTTCAGCTCGTAGGGCTCGATGGGCGAGCAGCGCCAAAGTTCATAACCCATGATAATGATTTGTCTGATTCTGTTCTGATCAATGCTTTGAAACTGTTTCAGAAACAGAGGAAACATGTTATGGAGCTCCACAGCTTCTTGGCCATGACTACAAAGCAAACAATGTATCAAGATGTGTGCAAGTTGGCTTTGAACAATAAAGCTAATCTCATTATCGTACCCTTCCTTAACGAGTGGCTGGAAACTTCAGTCAACAACTCAAGTAAAAGGAGAAGACCATCTGTAGTGGCCAATGTCCTGGAGCATGCTCCATGTTCTGTTGGTGTTCTTGTCCATAAGAGTTCGTTGGTGTCCTTCAGGAACCCCATTTTATACAGCAGTTCTTCGAATCAAAGGCCTCACTACAACATCATCGTGTTGTATCTGGGTGGAGCAGATGCTCGAGAGGCACTTCTTTACGCAGACAGAATGCTTGAAAACCCGAATGTGTCACTTACGGTAGTCAGATTCTTGGCAGCGACTCCTGAACTAGAAAACGAGATGGAGATGAAGTTTGATCACGGGGTATTATCCTGGTTTCAAGCAACGAATGAAAGGAAAGGGCAAGTGGCTTTCAAGGAGGTGACAGTGAGAAACGGTGAGGATACATTAGCAACCATTAGATCAATTGCTGAAATGAAGTTTGATATGTGGATCATGGGAAGGAAACAAGGCATGAATCCCGTGCTAATTGAAGGGTTGAACTCCTGGACAGAACACGATGAGCTGGGAGTAATAGGTGAACACGTATCGTGCATGGATTTGCATAGTTCAACCTCTGTATTAGTAATACAGCAGCAAATTTTAAGACGGTAATCAATTCAATTTTGTTAATGACTTATAAGCTGCCGTTATATGGATGAAGTGAAGGTGGTGAGAACTGATTGGCTGCTTAATTGGGGAACAGTAAGAACAGGTTATTAAATAACCTAGTACTCTTCAGTGCCTAATGTTTTTGCTGAAAAAAAAAAGTGTGAGAAGTTTTGAGCCCTTCAGATTGGAGTTTTTGATGATTATATATTTTTTTGTCACTTATAAATTGGATTTATTATTTGGATTTTATTTACGTAATTTATGGAATATTATATTATATAAGTATAGTTAATATTTAAAAAATATTTATATTAATATCCGCATATTATCAGATATTTCAAATCTCGTTTTATAATCTCGTATTGAGTGTGATGATAATGATTAAAGGATTTAAAATCGGACTGACCTAGCTAGTTATGCTAGCCTGGGTGGGTCGGGATTTCTGGGCTTAATTGGGCCTAGGGTTAGACTGTTAGGGAACAGTGAAGTCTGACGGCCCAATCCATAATGTAATTATTTTAAAAATTAACCTTTAGAAAACGCTAAGTTGGGTCAGACTGGCCAGACTCAGTTCAGAGACAGGTCGGGCCCCATTGCCAACCCACCTGGCCTTGTCAATCAGAAAAGTCGGGTTTGAAAGTTGAAACAGACATCAACAAGTAACCGGATCCGACAGTTTCGACAAGCCGTGGTTTTAGTTAAGGCCTCAATATCCGATGTCGTTTTGCTTATCTCCTTAAAATCTTCTTCCTTTCTTCTTCTCTTCCTCCGTGACCTAACGTCGGTTATTGGTGTCACCGTTACCGTCACTCACCGCCTCCACCAGCTGGTTTCGTCGCTGACGTCAATTGCTTTTTTTTATCGCCGAGAAGCAGGTGTGTTGTTTATTGTGTGATGTCAAGTGTTTCGATTTTGGTTTGATTTGATTCAATCCAGGGCTCATAATTTAATTTAAGAATTTGGTAGAAATTTTTTATTTGGATGTGATTCAATGCATTTTTATTTGTGTGAAGACATGGAAGATGATGTTTCCAATCCACTTCGGAGAATGTCGAGCAGAACCCGGAAGATGGCTCCTAAAATGGCTGCCGCTCTTGCGAGCAGCGACAATCGAACTCAGGTGTGTTTGTTAGCTGATGTTTTTTTTTTGTATGATTAGTCTAGCTTAGGGGAAGGAAGAAAAAACTTAATCTTATTAGTTGATTGTGGAAATTTTGTGTAAATTAAATCAGGCAACTCTTGCTCGGCTTGAAGCCTTGGAAAACGATAATGCGGGAATGGAAACTGTGGAACCTATAGACGATGATGAGGCTTCTCTTGATGATGATGATGATGGTCTCCTTCTCATTGTTTTAATGATTTCAATTTGTTCTTTTTTCTTTTCTGTTACTGTCTCTTTTCACTTTCAAATTAAAATGGTTTTTCTCGCTGCTTTAACTTCATATGCTTGAAGGCTTTTATAGATAAGTTGTGTATTTCTTTTTGCAAATCTAAGGAAGTTTTATGAGGCCCAGATTTGAGTTTAGAGTCATTGGTCAAATGCCAAAGAACACTCTATTTTACATGTCTTCTGTTAACTGTTTCACTAGCAAATGGACTTTTATCAAGATTATTTGTTTGTGGTGCGATAGCATTTTTTTTTTCCATCTTTACTGTTGGGATTTGCATAAATCCTCGATTCTTGAAATTGCACTCTCATCTATGTCTTATGAACTTCATTTTGTAACTTTTTTCGCCCAGCATTTCTGAAGCAAGTTCATTAAAATTTTAAACTCAAATCTTGGGAATGATAATGCATAATCATCATCGGGTTGTCCACATGGTGAGAACATTTCTTTCCACCATCTAGTCCTCCTCTGAGCTTGAACAATTTGGTGGTATTACTTGTTAAAGCAAATTCACGATTTCTTTATATTTCCATTTATGGTCCTGAATTGGTTCATCATCTGTAATTGTAGGATATGTACAAAAGAAGCAGTCTAAGAGCACAAAACGAAAAACCCGCCAAGCAAAAGCACTTGAGAATGCCAGAAAAGCTCCAAGAAATTTTCTTGAGCTCTTACATGAGGTGAGAAGGGAAATTCTGGTTATGCTCCTTTCTTTTTTCAATATGCGCTGAATAGCTGGTCTGAAAGGTGATTCCATGATAACAGGCAAACCTGGAGTCTTTGCCTCCACATGTACCATCCTACGGGAAGGCAGCAGTTGGACCACCAAGTTCTACCTGCCGCCGACATTTCTGTACTGTTTGTGGATTTGCTTCCAACTATACATGTGTCAGGTGCGGGATGCGATTCTGTTCAATTCGTTGCCAGGTTGTTCATGATGACACACGGTGTCTGAAATTTGTCACCTAGTACTGTGACTTGAGATAAGAAATAGTTATATATGGTAGGAAACTTGACCGTGTAATGCTATTTTGGCCTGTAAACTTGAGTTGAGATATCATCTGGATAGGTGCATTGAATCCCTGTAATGGGATTTCCATGACAGCTTGTATATATTAACCAAGAAGGGGGAGATGTAATTGTATACTTGATATCAGTCAATTATTCATTTCGATCTGAAATCTACTTACTAGCTCAAATTACAGCTGAATGCTCCAGGTTGCTGTTTCTAATTTTTAGTCAACATCGTTCAAGGACTTTGCATTGTCATAATAAGATTTGCGGAATGCTATTGTTTGTGATAAAGCTCTGGGGAATAAAGCCCCTATGATGAACATGCAAGTATGCAGTGGATCAATTTCTAACCAGAAGCTTAGGGCGTGATATTGTTAGCAAATAAAGTGAAGTTAGTTATGATGACTAAGCAGTTAGTATGGGGGAATAATAGATTGGTAAATCTATTATCTTCTTTAACATCTTTCTTAACTTTTATTCCTCGATTTCTTTTTCTCTCAATACTCTGTTATCTCACTAGTTTCCTTGCTTTTTGTAATTTCCACAATTTGGAAGAATTTATGATATTTTTTCAGTCCCAGACCAATAAGCCTGGAATTCTTTTTCTTCTCTTAGGTGGTTGCATTGCCACCTTTCAGCTTCTGTGTACACTAGATGGTATGTAGTGTTACTGTATCAATTACATGCAGTCATAATTATTTTATTACTTCAGAAAGGTTACACACAATCAAGATCCCTGCCAACTTAACAGCTCGACAGAAGATTTATTTCCTAATTTGGGACACAACTAGTATAGAACGCGAAGGCAATGCAACAAAAAATTAATGAATCAGAACGCCCATAAACAACTACCTGCATAACATAGACTGGGAAATGATTAATACATTAAATAGGGAGATTTTGGAAACAATCTTTCTATCAATTAGGGGTAAGATTGCGTACTTTTGAATTTTCGTAGATCTCGCGATCAGTGGGCTGTCATTAAGTTGTTGTTGTTGTACATTTATGTAGTGAGGTTACATTAGTAGCTTGTGAACTTTTTGGTAGTCCTAACACTGGGGCAGATCCAAAGGTGGTGCTTGTACAGCCTCGAGGTGTCCAGGTCCATTCTCAACTAATAAAGCCATGGCCATACCCCAACTGAGATGTACATCAAAGTGGCAGTGCAGGAGCCAAATTCCTATTTTGAACCAAGTGAGTCGATACATATTCCATTGAAGCTTTTGAAGTTACTATACTGCTCTAGATGCTTATGTATATAGTTTTCAAGTCTCTTACCTGGATTATCAGCCACAAATCTGATTGCTACCCATCCAGCAGGAGGAGTACCAATTGTATTCCTACTCGGTGGATCATCAAGATTGAAATTCGCTGGATCAGTTGCAGGGTTAAAATTACCAAAACCTGATCCTACAACGTAGAATTGATACCCATGCAGGTGCATAGGGTGATCCTCTGTTGAGAAGATACTGGTATCCTGGAATACAATCTGTACATTGGAGCCATGTTTCAGTTTATAGAGCTTAGTTCCTTTAGTAGGTTGCCATAATTGACGGGGCACATTGCCTGTGTAGTTGAATTGTACAGGGGGAACTGGAGGAAAGTCTGTCGTGAAAATGCCATTCTGACCTTGATAGTAGGCTTGCATTAAGGAATTTCTTGCTGGTGAAACAAATGAAACGTTATTTATGCTTGCAGCAAATCGAGTGCCATTTGGTCCTTGACAGTGGGGGCTGTTTGGAATACTGCAACTTATAAATCCGAGCCCCACTGTGAAAAACAGGCTCTCGTCAATCTCAGTTGGGACTTGGGCCATACCAAGATTCTTTATTTGAGCAGTAAATGCGGTTGCAGTATTTGTGTCATTGTAGGCTGGGAGTTGTGGGAGAATTGGTGTTAAGGACTGGCTTTTCTTGGCATTGCAAGGAGCAGATTTATATTCAAGGGTAGCAGTGGTAGTGGTATTATCAAACGGTACGTTCTGAGCTGTGTGATAGGCACGCGCCGCCATATAGTAGCGACCAGGGGTTTGATCAGCAGTTAGAAGGACATCGGTCGTCTGACCAGGAGTTATCATGATGACAGAGGTTGTGAAAGGCTTGGAGTACATACTATCAACGCCCACCACAGTTAGTTTGTGGTTGGCCACTGCAAAGAAGAGTTCTTCGTTCATTGCTGCATTGATTATTCTTAGTAGAACTGTTGCACCTGCCTCCAATGGGAATCTGACAGTTTCTGGGTCATCAAATCAGAGCAAAGGTTATGTTTTGGACAATTGTTCTTGCAGATTGCATCTAGCGCAAAATGAACCAAGAGGGTTTACTAACCTCTGCTGGAGCATCTATAGAAATCTCCTGGTTGACCATTTATGGTGAGAGCATCGGATATGTTTGGTCCTGCTCCGGTGGAAAGTGCCTGCGCTAAGACATCCATAGGATTTCTGTCCCACCATTCCCCTGTTATTAAGATGCATAGTTAGTCCATTTAACCAATGGCTACAGCGGGTAAACATCATTCGGAGACTTTTCAGGTAGATGATGAATAAATGGGTCACCAAGAATAATGTGAACTTCTCTCTCGGGCATTGGGAATGGATATGGAGAACCTAGTTTAGGGTAGATGATGAGAGCTCCATATACAGTTGCTCTTAGCCATTTGCTGTGAGCATGCCACCACAGAGTCCCCTCTTGGTTTTGAATTGTGAACCGATAGGTGTAACTCATTTCTTGCTGGATGGGACATTGAGTCACAAACTCTGGTCCGTCAGCCCATGGGTTCCGAAGCTGTCTTACTCCATGCCTAATACACAAAGAATAACAGTGCATGAACATGATTATGTGGTTTTGAGAGTTCTCACTGCCGCTGGTTCTATATGTTTGTTGATATTTATACTCGCATGCTATGTGTAGTATTACCAGTGGAGGGTAATGTTGTATGGAGCTTTGTTTATAACTTTGATCACGAGGGTATCACCGTCGTACACAGCCAATGTTGGCCCTGGAAATTGCCCATTCACCAAAATGGTGCGATGAGTTGTGCACAACCTCCTCACTGGCTTAGCTTCAATCTATGTCATTCGAACCAAAAAGACGTTATATTTCACTACACATACATTTTCTTCCTGACATTAGTAACTAAAAGAATACATACAACGAATTCGTGGTAATGAACTTCTGCTTCAGAGCAAGAAGCCAGGAATCCAAAGAACAGAAAAGTGCTAAGAAGCAGGCTATAGTGACATTTGTTGGCTACTAAGCTGCTTGGCTCCATTCTGCTGTCTTGAAGATTAAAGGTTGGTAATGCATGAGACAACTTTTTTCCAAGCAGCTGTGCATATACTAGGATGCAGAGAAAAAGGACAACAATTGAACTCAAATTCTTTACTAGTCATAAGGGTGATTTGGCAACCAACAGGTTACGAGTCAACAGAAGAACTTTAGATTTTGAAGACCTGGTTGGTTGTACCCACTTGCTGCATCACTTTGATTAACAAGATTCTGAGCTAAACGCAGTTAATGACATGCAATTATCATCCAAAACCAGACTCTATAGCATACTAGTTTGCCTTTTCTTTCTTTCAAAACTCCATCCCTTGTAACTCCGGACTTCTATTATGACTTGTTGAGAAGTTTTCTTCATTGTCAATATATACTAAGTGTTTGTTCGGTTTAGCTTTTAGAAGCTAAATAAGTATTTTTTTTATCGCAAAAATCTTTTTTTAAAATAGTTGTTTGCTGTAAAATAGAAAAATACTTTTTAAATAAATATAGCTTTTTTTATGATCAAAATATAATTTTTAAAAAAATTTAAATTTGGAGCTTCTTAAAGAAGTATTTTTTTAAGTAGATTTTTTAGATCAATTAATGAGTCTTTTTTAGTCTCTTTTGTCCTTATGTTTTACACATAATTTTTACAATACTCACAAACTCATCTTTATTTTGAGATCTATATAA
>JANZLD010000008.1:7094522-7121018 GCA_026413575.1 Erythroxylum carthagenense | reverse complement strand
ATTATTTGAATTTTTATATATTTTAATATTTGTTTTTTATTAGATTTATTTTCATTTATGTTTCATATAGTTTAAAATTATATAATAATTAATATATTATACTTTAAATAATTAATAAAAGTATTTTTTATTTTTATGTTATCAAACAGTTTATTGTATGAAACTTTTTTTAAAAAATTGTTTTTTAATTGGCAACAAAAGTTTTTCTAAAAATTTTTTTATTAATAAAAGTTTTACTGTAAAAAGTTGTAAATCCATCCAAAGAGACAGTAAGAGTTAACGTAGCCATTGATCTAAAGTCATGAGTTCAACCTAAGGATAAAGGCCTTTTCTCAACTATGTTAATACGATAAATTCTTCTTCTCCTTTCTTTTTACCTCAGAGGAGTATTTCCGTTTCTTTCTGTGTCTCCATTTCAGACCGAGTATGGTTGGCAGTAGATACAACCATTATACCAAAGATGTGTATAAAAAATAGTAATAATCATAACCACCATCATATTACTTTCCAGTGTGAAGTTTATTAAACAAAGCTGACCTCCGACTCAGTTGGCGAATTTTCTTCTTCCTTCAGCAACCCGAATCAACGTACAGAGAAAAAGAGTCAAAGGGCAGCTATTTGACAATAGCAAAAAGAGCAACTTATGCAATTGTCTGGCTTTTGTTTGCGGTTCAAACAATCCGACCAAGTAAATGCGGCAAAGGATTCCACGAGTGAATTATACAAAGTAAGATGTTGGTTTACCGATGCACTGCCAAATAATGAAAAGGGATAAGGTGAATCTTCTGCTCAACCACTCGATTGCAAGCCTGTTCTTATTAAGTTGACTGAGGAAAGTTTCACTTTTCGTGTAAACCAATTCAGTAACATGACCCATCTGGATATTGTTCAGTTTCAAGTACAAACCAACATCTAATCACACTTTTTAAGTCCCAACTTCCTCGGTTGTATCAGAAAAATAATCCCTTAAAATGACCATCACTTGTCAGGTCGAAATTTTTCTTGGGTTTGGTAGAGCAAGAAGGGGCTAATGTAAGATATTATAGTCCAATTCCCAGATTAGCTGACCGCAAAACTCTCTTCTAAAATCGACAAGTGAGCTTTTTTCTAACCCAAAACAAAACAAAACAATAATACAGGCCCTAGTCTTTTGTTACTTGTGATCTCCTTAATGCCTGTTTCTTTTAATTGCTTCTTGTCACTTTTGCCTTTGCGTACATCAAACATCATTACAATTTCTTAGGATAGCAACCTTAAACTCCACAAGCCATGCAATAACAATCTTAGGAATGGATAATGCATAACAGAGGAGTTTTCACGAAGATATATATATATTTTCCTTTCATAAACTCTAATTTCAAAGAATAAAATGACCTATTAGTTCCGTGGTAATAAAATGAGTGTCCTTTGAAAGTTACAACCTGAAACCATAAACTAATTGTTATTCAAATGCAGGTTTTTAGCTTCTGTAAGTGTAATTTGTTCTGAGAATGATTGGGATAGTATATTCATTTGGACTGAAAATCTCTACAAAAGAATTGGAGATGATAAAAGTGCCTATGTCTAATGCTTACCTGCTCAGTTTACTCAATTTGGTTTGAAAGAAACTACAGGATCTTCAGAGATGTACACAATGGCAAGTATGTAGTGATAAATAGGACTTGCTCTTAGATCAGGAACATACTGATTGCTAATCAAGCAACCAGTAGTTTAAGCTTTTTCATGAAATGTAATTAGGGTCTATTATAGCTTTTATCTTGGTTGCTCTAGCACCATTACTAGTTTTGTTATGTTAGGAGGCTGGTACGTTTCTCAAATTCATAACCCTTGTAACTCTATTGGTAGGCCTCTAGGATTTTCAGTGATTTTTTTTAAGTTAAAAAAAACTATTTATTAATTGTTTATAAAATGCCAAGCCATTGCAATAGTCTTTTAAGAAGTGACTACTCCATAGTCTATAAGGTCGGGTTTAAGACAACAGCAACATCAAACATCAAACATCAAACATCAAACAACGACTCATAATTAAAACAGTGAATAGATACGATATTCTTTGCTGGATTAGGTTTGTTTTAAGTCTAACGCCCCTATTTAGAGTTTACCTTCCTATATAGAATGTAGAAAAAATCATGGTTAGCACAAAGGTGAAAGTGATCTTGATTGATTTAGTTGATGATTAATCAATAAGAATATTGTGCGCATTGGACAAAGTATAGGCTAGAATCAAGATTTGTTTCTTTGGTATACCAAAAACAAGCATAAGATCATTATGAACACAAAGTTCCGAACAACCTAAATCAGATATGAGTACTCATTTATGATTAATATTCTCAATCTGTTTTGGATCGTTATCACTAATGAAAACGCAATTCCATAAGCAAAAACTCCCATAATTATTATGAATCTTGTAATGCTGTGTTAATGAATATATAATGGAACTTAAATACTAAAGTCTCGCACTATTAGATGAATCAGCAAAACTGTGCACATAATGCCATTGAATATTTAGATGACTCCGTGATATTTAAGCGCCACAAAACTCTCCAGGATCAAAAATAGCAGGAAGTAAAACCCGTTATCACGAAGAGTCTCAATTGATTCATTACAAAATTCCATGGTACAAAGCTTAAAAAGAATACAAAGAATATCCAACGACTGTTTTTTCTAGTGTGTAACATTTGAGTATATTAATATAGCACGATACTTCTAGAACTGCTTTCAAAGCTGCAGAGGACAATGGCTACCTACCGCTCACACTCAGCCTCACAGGAGCGAAGTGGGGGAACAAAAAAAACCTCAAGGCTAAATATCACTATGGAAAATGAAAATGAGACAACAGTGACAAACTCCAGGGCGTGATGCTGCATCTGTAGACCACAACAAGCTCCAAAATGAAACAAATAACTTGATCACATCAAAAACACGGAACTTTGATCCCGTAAGGACCTTCAGACTTGAGTCATCTGCTGCCTCAACGCCTGCAATGCTTTAAGTTTTGACTCACAAATACGAAGAAACTCATACAACTCTGTGGAATTGCTGGTCAATATCTTTCTCCCAACATCAACTACATCCCAAGATTTCAATGCTTGGGAGATGCGATCACCAATTTCCACCTCATCAATTGATGTGATCAAATTTTCTAAAATCTGGATCACCTTCCCAGGCCCTTCATCCTGTTCCTTTCTTCTGATAGGCGAAAGGACAACATCCAAGTGCTCATCCTCTTTCCTATTAAGTTGTTTTCTTACCCAATTTGTAACCTCTTTGAGTACACTATATATAGACTGTACAGAATCACGAATTGCATTCAGCAGCAGTGAAGTGGACTGCTCTGAGTGTCCACCTTTCTTTTTCTTCTTTCCAGATGGAAGAGAAGATCGGATACATGATTGAATAACAAGAACATGCCACGACAATGGCTCCGTGACCAATTGTACCACTAATGGGAACATACCCCACGGCAAGGAAATGAGAGAATCCATGGATCTGGTCTTCTCTAGAATACATTTCTCCAATAAGGTATTCACAGTTTCCCAAGTACAACATGGATTCCCACCTGGTTCTGAAGGTGCAGATGAGTGCAAATTCCATGCATTTAAAAATACAGCAAAGTTCATCCACTCGATAATGTCAGAACCAAAAGCCTGCATCAGTGTCAAGAAAACTAGTTTAACTAGAGTTAATCTAATGTCAGTGTATGGTAACATTTAATAAGAGAGCACACATCATGGAGGAGCGCAAATGCATTATGAGAGAAAAGGAAATGAAGAAAACAAAAAGTTAGCCTAGTTATCTGCTACAAAAAGTGCCAGATGGAGGCATGAGTGTAAAGGTCAGATTTCCAGTGGAGTAAGAGCGGTAATTAAACAGTCATCCTAGTCCAGAAAGTCTTGGTTCATATGATAAGTCCTAGGGAATGAGTGTATGAAAATGGATTACAATATCTTATTGCAGGTCAGAAAGGTGAAAGTACGGAACATTTTGAATCATCACCTCCCAAAAGTTCCAAGAGACATTCTTCATTTTGAAACATTAAAAACTCATTACCACCCTAATAGGCGCATGTTAATATACACTATGGGAAGAAAAGCAACAAGTACATACGATCCAGAAACTACAAAAAGTCATTGAAATCAATGTATATACCTCAGCAGATTTTCCCCCATTAGATATCCCCTTAACCACTTCCACCGCATCTCCAAAAGAAGATCCCAAATTCTTTGCATAGCGATCAAGTAAGAACTTCAGCTCCGTGGTGATTTTCGGCACAGATAAAGAACCATTGACTTCAACATTTTCCTTGACAGATGCAGATGCACTTTGAATTGATAGATATATCAATCTAGGAAGAAGGGATCTCCTTTCAACAACTCCTCTAATATTTTGTTCCCATTTCTTTTTCTGTTAATGTTTTGGGGAAAAGCACATGTACAAGGAATGAGAAGTATAGCAAATTATAGCGGGCACAGGTTATATAATTACCAATATGACAGAGAACATATTAATTAAGAAGAGGCATCTTACCAAGTTCTCTTTGGGACAATATGAGATGCCCTCAAATGGCCCTGGAAATGAGGAAAAATGTAAAGAGAAAGTTCAAAGGAAATGGACAGAAAATGTCATTCCCCCGCAATGAAGATTAACAAAACCACTGAACATAATATGAGCTCTTTAAAACACTTAATTAAAGTAAATATATCACATTTCTGCACAAAAATTCCCAAAAAAACATCCTACGTCAATCCCAGAACTTTCATACCTAAAAATTCTCTCATCAAAGATTCATCATTTGACCTGAAATTGACAGGAGGGTGCATTTGATACAAACCTAACAAATAATTTTTCTCAGGAGTTGGCGTCCACCAAGGCCGGGAATGCAAATCCTCATTCACAGTTAAACTTTTTGACCCAATTTCATTAGACAGCTCAACAAAGTGAATCCCACATTTCAAGTTTTCAAGAGCAGCCTAAAAGACAATCTAATCAGATCTGTCATCAAAAACATCAAAATATAGGCATCAAATGATAGAAGCAAAAAACAAACACCTCTTGTTCTTCAATGTTATCTGCTTTCTGCTTTAACTCTAGAATGGATTTCTCGATCTTTGAAAGCAAATAATGATTTGATCGCTGTAATTGCTCCTTAAATTGAACAAACTCAATCACCTGTGGTGCAAAATAATGAAATGTTTTCCAAACAACCAAGCACATTTGTTCTGAATGCGACGTAGTGATGTATCCCACATGAAATTATAGCATCATAGTTATAGCAAGAAAAGTAGTAAGATACTAAGGTGGACAAGCAGTAAATTAGAAGTGCAGAAGGCCACAAAATGAAAAATGGAAAGAATGGGCGCAGACTATGAATTGAGATTACATTCAAGAAACGTCAGCATGAGAAGTTAGCAGTTATCAGGATAAGTAGTTAGCAATTAGCTCAACTTCCAACTAAACCAGCATAACAGATAAATATATCACACACCTTTGAGTAGTTTCTATGGCGATATGCAAGAAATGTAAGATCTGCAGATTCTCTGAAGTGGTCATCCATAAACCTGAGATAATCTTTTAGCAGATTACTTAAATCCACCCAAAGTGGGGATGACAACATCTGTGGCAAAATGTTGTGCATCAATGTTTCCATCAGAATATTCTTCACGTCCAAAGACTTGTACCTAACAAAATAGATTGTACGAGCTGCTTTATGCATAGACAAAAAAAAAAATGCTTGAGAGTATAAACATCTAGGTTCCAGGGGCAAATACAGGGGATGTAACTAGCATGAATTAAACAACATAAGTTCGTCAATTAAATATGTGAATTTGCACTCAACTAATTGACTTACCATTCATGAGCTAACGTAAGGGCACTCAAGTGGGAATACAAGTGTACCAATAAGATCTTATACTGCCACACATATCTGCCAATTATTTAACATGTATCCATAATTAGTTCCAATATTATGAAGTCCCTGAATCTGACATTGAGATAGTAAGTATCACTGGAAAAAGCATGCATACCGACGGACAGTCAAACCAAACTCCAAAACCATTATTGCCTCCATGAAGTAACCAAGCTTTCTTGTTCGATAAAATAACTACAGAAAAAAAGGGGCACCAACAAAATATGAGGGAGTGTTTTAAGGACAACACATCCTCTATTTAGACAACATAGAAAGTGAACTAAAAATAGGATTCTAACACAAGAATCATATGATACAGGGACGGGCTACAAAACAACGAGCGTACATGTGATATGTAGTTGCAGAATTAAACACCCTAAATAGTTAGCAAAAAATAACCAAAATCCATCATTGATATAAAATTCAATGTAGCTCCTTGATGCAATTCTCAAAATAGTTCACTTATTATCAACAATGATTGCATCAAACCTGTGAAATATTTCATAAAATTTGAACCACAAACATAGTAGAAGCACAAAAGTGAATACCTGAACCAGAAGATTGCACACCATACAAAGCAACTCTTCTCCATGCATATTCTCTTGAGGATCAAGGTCCTTTGAAAGGGGAAGATTTCTACAATATATCTCCGTCATTTTCACTGCCGATTGTTCTAGTTCTGGGAAGTAAGACAAGAACTTCAATAGGAAACTGACAACCAAATTAAAAACTCTTCTACAAACAAACAATTATAACAATGTAAAAGACACAAAAATAGTCAGAAATCTAGATATTGTAAAGATCTATATGGTCATCCTGATTCCTGAGCAATAGGATCACTATTGAGCAAAACGTTCCATTGAATGCCGCATCAAAGTGTTACAACATCTGAAGGCTGTACCCAAATAAGCTATACTGCAAGTGTGAAACCACAAAGAAACTAGTGACAGACATATGTGTGCGTCATTATGCATGCTAACGTATGCATGTATTTTTTTACAGCTTTATGCAGAGATCTTCTAAAGGAGATACGCACCAAGAATGGGAAGCTTGTATAGATTGCCGATCAACTCTTGTATTTTGAATACAGAAATTGACTGCCCAAGCACTTTAGTTGGTGTTGTTGCAACAGAGCTCGTACTTTCTATTAACTTGTCTAGAAATTTCACTTTTTTATCTGGATTTAAGCCTTGAAGAAACATCTCAATATCGGAAGTGAAGCAGGCTAAGTGACCAAACCTATATTATAAATGAAGAAGAAATCAAATGATTTAGTATATACATTTAATTGGTTCTTTTATATGGCCACTAGCATTTGAAAAGAATAGCACTTCCTTTATATGATGCAAATCATTATCGAGAATCAATATTTTAAAAGTCGGACCGGAGCTTAAATCTATAAGATAAAAGAATTAAAGTTTAAAAGGTTCAAGCGGTATTAGACCATCATAAAACCGTTAAAACCGAATAAAATTGAAAATTTTGAAATAAGATTCCTTATCCATCGAAAATTTTAAATTTTAATTAAAAAAGAAGACTGTTAAATTAAAATTAATTAGTTTATTTTATTTTATAACAATTGACCAATTAATTAATAAATTAACTAGTTTTTAGCAACAAAAGTTATTAAAAAAATTGAACCGAAAAGTTGACTAGTTCAAGGTTTTCCACGGTTAAGCCGGCCAAATGGTTTGAATTTTTAATCATTGTCGAAATAACAAAATTCTAACCAGCTATAGACACAGACATAACATTAACAATCCAAGTATAAGAAAGGAATGTCTTATCATACTTGAGAAAATAATGCATTAAAGCGCTGATCATCTCGTCATGATTGTCCTTCCCATATAACTGCCTTCTCCTTTCAATTTCAAGAGTAGCTAAGTAAGGGCACCTCAAAGATCGACTTTCCGTGTCCAATTGTAACTTTTGCACAAAAGCTGATGCCATTGATATACGAGAATCAAACTGCACATCAAATTAAACTGTCAAAAGATTGTGATAGGTTTTATAAGTAACAAATACATTTGCCAAAAATATGGAGAACACAAAACAGAAAGATAGAAATAAATTGCAGAAGCCATATATATGCACCATTTCTTCTGACAAATGTGTGACTTTGCAGTTAGGGAGATGAATTGAGTCTTTATCAGCTTCATTACTCCAACTGCTATCATCCTCCATCAAACAGCCTAAATAATGTAGGAAAGATTCCCAGTCATCAGGGCTGCCAAATGAACAAAATAGCTTTAACAACCAAAAAGTATACATGAAAAAGGAAATTGACAACCAACAGCACATGTTGAATTCCTGAACACAAAGATGCAACTTAATAGGCATAAGGAATCAGGCTCAAGATATCAACTGACGGTATGGACCAATCAAACTTGTGTCCATCTGGCTAAGCAAGTAGTGAGAAATAAATTCTTTGATTGTTAAAAAAGAAAATTTGAAGATTATATGCAGCTTATAACCAACGTGCCCACACAAAGATATTCTCTGTACCTAGCTCAAGGCCCACCATATAACTTCCTCAACCCACTGCAGTACTTTTAACACCTTTGCAATGACAATGAAAATTATAAAGGAGAAAAAAGATCAACATCTAATGCTCCAAAAATGACAAAATCATAATCTCAAATGGAATCAGAACAATGGCTAAAAAAGTTATCTAACAGAAGATGGACTAGAATTAACTAAAATATGAAGAAAGAAAAGTGATTGTGTCTTCATTGAAAACATAGCGGCTTTTGTTTAATTCAATAGTACGTCACATATTTCGAATGGCTTTCCGAATTCAACAGAAGCAAGGGACTGATTGACTGAAGGATAAATCATGGTTTTAAGACCCAAAAATGCTGTTAAATGTCACAGGATTGAATTACCAGATTTCTAAAATCTTCTCATAGATATTGGCTCCGCTGACATAATCACCTAACTTTGCTAAAAGTCTCCCCTGTCAACTTAAAGTTAAAGAGGAAAAGTTGATAAGGAAACACAAAATGTCACATTAAAGGAATTGCAAGTAATCAATGAACATTTATGTAATTAATTATCGGAAACAACACAGTTAAAGGAACAAAACTGAGAAAGGAAAGGACACAAATCAACCAGCAGATTGAGTAGGAATATTTTACTCATTTATTACAAAAACCATAGCTATCTGAAATAGAGAATCCTTCAACTAACACTATGCTTGGAGTAACAAATGAATTCTCTAAAGTTTTTTGATTCATTAGCAAATTCTTATGTACAATTGTTGCAATCAAATATGGAATTTAAGTTTTTCTGTTACTACAATATGATGCAATTAACTCAATTCCTTCTCAAATTTCTGAAGTCATATACTGGTTTATTTTCTCTTCTTTAAAAGATATTTTTTATAAAATAAGAATAAGTTTGAAGCATTTAAAAACATGATAGAAATTCATGATTATGGAAGTTTGTTTGTGTTTCACATTTCAATAACTATAAAAGCCTAAAAGGATTCCGAAAGAACCTGTATGCGTAGCTTATCGGCTTCAATCACCAAAAGTGATCCTAATTTTCCTGAGAGAATTTCCAGTGCATCGGCATACCTAGCTTGCTGTTCCAATATGGATATATACACCATAAGAGCTGCGAAAAGGTTTCAAAAGCTAATAAGGAAGCAGAAAAAGAAACATCTCAACATAAATGCAAACCAACAGTGGCAAAAGAAATTACCCTCAGGCTCGTGCAAACTGTGAGAACCAACATGCTTCTTAAGTAACCCTTCTGCTAACTGTAACAATTTCTCCCCTCCACTGCCACAAAGAACCTAGGAGAAGTTCACACCAAACAAAACACGCAGTAGGTAAAAATCAAATATTGCACCCAACAAGAATAGCTATCTTAATAACATGAACACTACTTCGTTCGATCACATAGAGCATGGATAAAATATTCATGAACTGGGAAAAAAATATGATTAGTCTTCCAATTGTTCCATGAGATCCAAATATAACATGAGTATCATAGGAAGTGTTTGATATAAGTTATACATTTGGTTACTGGATTTCCTTTTCAGTTTTTGTAAGTCTGCCTGTATGGATAAGTTTCTGCTTTCGGTTTTAAGTTAAGGTCCTTAACTTTGACAATGATCAGAAGCTTAAAAAAGAAAAAAGTAAGTTTTTGTGCCAAATATGCCAAATTTTTCATAGCCATCTCCTGTCTTCTTTCACCTGATATATTCTCAAATAATGTCATAAAATCATGCACTCTCAAGTAAAATGGAGAGAAAAAGAGTAGGGAAGGTTGCTAGAACCTGTAACTGGATGCTACATACTGCCCACAGCAGAAACCTTTCTTCTCCAACAAATTTATACATTTTGATGGCTGTCTGCAATAAAAATCAGAATTAGAAAAATAAAATAGTCATCTCATAGTTTGCATAAAATAGAATGCAGGAGATTCATGAAAATCAAAGATGTAGGAAAAATACAAACCTGTTGCTGCTTCACAAATGAATATTCACGAACAAAACAGTTGAAGAGCCCCATCATGAGTTCTAAATTGTTCGGAAATTTACCACATGCGTACTCATAGCAGCTAGTAGCCAAATCCACTGAAATGGATCAGCAAGGAACATACTATGAGAAAATAGCAATGATTTGCATACTGCATTCAAGCAGATTATTCCAGTAAGAAATCATATACTAACAGTGATCAAGCCGTTGGAAAACAATCTGCAGTGTGCTGAGAGTGAGATCATCCATCAATACAGAGTCATTTTCATATAAAAGCTCTTTTGCGTTTAAGCAAATGGACAACGCCTCATCAGCCTTACTCATCCTTTCCAAAATAAGAGCTTTCAGCGCCTGCATAAGCACTCAAACTCAAAACATCAAACGAAGAAAACAGACAGAAACTTCTCTTCTGATGTAAATGATTATCAACAGCTATGCTTCTAAAGTTCAACTGTGCTAAAACAACCATTTATTATCAAGAATTCCTATTCAAGAAAGTGTACTCTTCAAAGCTCCAGTTCTTGAAATAGAAAGATTTCAATTTGCTAATGACAAAACTCAAGAGCTATAACAGCTCAAGAAACTTAGAAATCGTTGCAAAAAAAAAAAAGGAAGCGAATCTCACAAGTGCGTAAGGAGAATTGGGGTATTTGGAAAGGAGTGAAGCGGAGAGCTTGAGAGCGGTCTTGAACTGCCGAGAATCGATAGCGTCCCAAATTGGTCGAACTCGCCGTTCCGGTATGCCACCGGCCAATCCGAACTTTGATGCCATTTTAGGGTTCCGATACCGTTATCGGTGAATCTCGTCTATGTGAAACGAGGAGTGAGGGAGTAGCAAGTAGTAACTAGTAACGGTTATTCTGACGGAAATGGGAAACAAACCTACTGTGGATGTTCGGATTCTCAAACAAAGGAAGACTCTGAACCGAACGAGATCGTAGAACAGGCTCCGGTGGGCTGGGCTTCGGTTCTGGTTAGTTTTTTGGGTTTAGGTGTTTAGCCCCGTTTTGATTTTGACCATAAACTTTTTATCAGTTGACAAGTTTAACCCACCATTTTAGGGAGAACACCTAAGACTTTAAAGTTTAGAAAGCATTAAAATTTAACTTCATCATAACAGAATTAGTAACAGCTAAATGACGTCGTCCGACCTAGTATTTTTTAAATATTTTTTACTTCCTTTGCAAGCTCTACAGTGCTACGACAATTCACTCTTACTGGCTTTAAGATCTCTGGAAACATTTTCATATTTTTAAAAAAATTTGGGCTCCTTAATGACGAGCCACTCTTACTGGCTTTGAGATCTCTGAAAACACTTTCATATTTTTAAAAAAATTTGAGCTCCTTAATGACGAGCCAATTGCAGATGTGACCCCTAGTCCATCTATTACTCCAAATAGTGGCACATTCACTGGTTTTGGACAAAAGTTCAACCTGCCCAATTTTGTTGGAATAGGAAAGTTTACGCCTCATAGGGGCGTCAACTTCGGCAGAACACGCAAGCAGGTCCAAGAAGAGTTCCAAAAGTAAAGCAGTTCCACATACCCCACCGACCCGGGGGGATAGGGTCAGGGTCAGGCCTAGCGAGAGTCATGAAAAGAAATTGGAATTGGCCCAATCGGTCCAACTTCAACCCACAGTTAAGGATAAGAATTTATCAGTTGAAATCCCGATTCACTCTGAAATAGTTTGTAATAGCTGGATCATTGCGGATCAGGCAATGGGGCCATAGGAGAGGCTTCAATTGATGGAGGGTGTCGAGGAATTTGGGGACGAGACTAGCCTGAGAAATGACATCTTTGTCCTACCGCCCTCCGAACCTCCTAATTTGGTTGTAATATTAGGTAGGCAGTCTGTCCTCTCATAACCGAGCCTAGATATGGAGCTGATTCCGCAAGCCCAGTTAGAGGCCCTTAGGGAGGTGCAAGGTGGTGGCACGGGGGTTGCCCCGATGTATGGTAACGTTTCATACTTATTTTTATATTATGTCGATCTTATTATGGAATTGTCGAGGGGCAGGTGGGTCGAATTTCTAGACCCTTCTGTGTAATTACATCCGTAATTATAAACCGGGCATTTTGGCCTTATTGGAACCCTGAATTAGTGGCTCTAGGGCAGAGAAAGTGATCCTTTCTCTCGGTTTTGATTATTCCTTTCAAGTCGAAGCCGAAGGTTTTTCTAGTGAGATTTGGCTTCTTTGGCAAGCAGCGTTTGACATTTCAGTTGTCATCGCGCACTGGCAATTTCTTCATACTTCTGTCAAGTATGAGCAAAATCATTTCGACTTAACTGTCATTTATGCTAGCTCGCAAGTGACTTTACAGTCCATGCTCTGGCCCGCTTTATCTTAGATCAGGCGTTCTACCCAGAGACCTTGGATTGTGGGGGTAGATTTTAATGCTAAACTGGAGATTTATGATAAAAGGGGTGGAGCTCCCTCTACTCACGTGGTGAGTAGAAGGTTTAAGGAGAGGGTACATTGATGTGGGCTTCACGATTTAGGTTTTATCGGCTCCAAATTCACTTGGTGTAGAGGAACAGTTCAAACTTGCCTAGATAGAGTGTTTGGCTCTTCTGTCTGGTTGTAGCAGTTCCCCCATACGGCGAACCAGCATTTACCCTTTCTTGGTTCCGATCACAAACCTATATTGCTCCACTTATTCCGGCTCCTGCAAAGACTAAGTGAAGTACCGCCCTTTCGTTTCCAAAACGCGTGGCTCACGCATTCACGATTTAACGAAGTGGTAGCCGAGCATTGGATCCCAACTGAGGTGACGATTAGTAAATCTTTGGCCCAATTCGCTAAGCACCTTATGAACTAGAACATGCAGGTTTTCGGGAACATTTTCTACCGGAAAAGAAGGCTAGCCCGTCTAGAAGGGCTTCAGCATGCAATGATGCTCGATACTAAGGATTCTCTTTTCATTCTGGAGGACACGCTGAGTAGAGATTTGATGCAAGTTCTAGGTGAGGAAGAACTGTTTTGGCATCAGAAAGCCCGGTGTGATTGGTTATCGAAGGGCGATCGCAACATTAAGTATTACCATACGCTCACCCTATCCAAAAGGAAGAAATTAAGGATTGATAGGCTATCTGACAAGACTGGTAACATTGTTACGGATCCAGAAGAATTGTGCTTGCTAGTTAAGACCTATTTTGTCAAACTCTACCACATCGAAGATGGGTCAAACCTGTCGTTCCCACTCATAGGAGCCTTCCCGACGCTTTCGGAGGTGAAAGTATAGGAGTTAGCCCTCCCAGTCCTGGAAAACGAAATTCGACGTGCCGTTTTTGATATAAATCCAAACACAACTCCGGACGTTAATGAATTTAATGCGTTTTTCTTCCAAAACCAATAGGCAACAGTAGGATCGACAATGGTGGCGTTTATTCAGGCAATTTGTAGGATGGAAAGATAGGAATCAGACTTGAATCAAACCCTTTTGGTCCTAATACCCAAAATTCCATCCCCGCATCTTCTATCTCAATTTCACCCGATTTGCCTGTGTATAGTCATCTATAAGGCCATCTCTAAAGTCATTGTGAATAGATTGAAAGTACGCATGGATCACCTCGTCGCGGCCAACCAATGTAGCTTTATTCCTGGTAGGCATATCACTGAGAATATTATTATAGCCCAGGAGGTTATCCACATAATGCGGAGGAAGACGGGCAAGACCGGGTTCCTGGCCTTGAAAGTGGACCTGGAAAAAGCTTATGACAGACTGTGGTGGGAGTTTATTCACGATACTTTGGTGGATATTGGGCTCCTAGAAAATTTAATCTGGGTCATTATGAAGTGTGTCATGACAGTGTTGATGCAAGTTGCCTAACAAAGCACCGTCTCTGATACGTTTAGCCCTTCGTAAGGCCTCAGATAAGGTGCTCCCGTTTGACCTTACCTTTTTGTGCTTTGTTTAGAGTGATTAGGTCAACTCATTTTGAAGTAGGAGAACTGCGGGAGCTGGAAAATAATAAAACTGAATCGAACAGGACCTCCCATCTCCTATCTATTCTTTGCAGATGACCTAGTTCTTTTTGCTGAAGCAGAGGATATGCAAACGCAGGTGATAGCTTGAACTTTGGAGTCCTTTTGTCTTGCCTCTGGACAGACTATCAACACCCCAAAAACTCGAATCTTCTTTTCCAAGAATGGTCCTCAAGATACTATGAGACGCCTTAGCCATGGGCTTCAGGTTACTTGTACGGATAATCTTGGAAGGTATTTGGGAGCCCCTTTGATCTACGAGTAGACTACCCGTAACACCTACCAACACATCCTCGATACGACTCAGAAGAAAGTTGAAAGCTTGTGAGCTAAGAGTATGTCGCTCATGGGTAGGGTAACCCTCACCCAGTCGGTCCTCTCTTCTTTGCCTATTTTTATGATGCAAACGATGTGCCTCCCACACCAACTGTGCGACAATCTGGAAAAAACCATGCGTGATTTTATATGGGGTTCGATGATTGAGCATCGCAAAATGCATCTGGTTAACTGGGAATCCATGTGCGCGCTTAAAGTCGCGGGAGGGCTGGGCCTACGACGAATTGGAGCTACCAATGATGCGTTACTGGCCAAACTTGTTTGGGAGTTGATTACTAAGCCCAACGCTTTGTGGGTTCAGATACTCCGAGCCAAATATCGATTTGATGATTGTAACATCCCCTATACGATCGCTAAGTCAGAGGCTTCGGTCACTTGGAGAGGGATATCAACATCCTGACAATTTGTTTGTCAAGGTCTTACATGGAATCTGGGGAATGACAGGAGTATCTTATTTTCGATGGACAATTGGATGGAAGGCCGCGAGCCACTAATTCATGTAACCACATTTTCAGTTCCAGAAGGCATCCTTTACGCAACCGTAGCGGACCTTACTAATGAAGGGGGCGGTTGGCGATGACATGAATTCCAATAGTACCTGCCGTCCACAGTGTGTATGGAGCTAGCAAACTCCTACCACCCTATCGAGGATGTAGGGGCTGACAGGGTGGCTTGGGGCCCAACACCCCATGGGGGTTTACAGTGGCGTCTGCTTATGATTTAATTGAAGGACGCTCCACGGATAACCATCACAAACTTTGGGAGGTTATTTGGAAATGAGTAGGGCCCCAGTAGATTAGGTCGTTTCTATGGCTGATAGCTCAACGCAAACTCCTGACCAACCAACAGTGTGTGGCTCGCTATATTGTTATAGATAGTCGTTGCCATTTTTGCGATCACGAAGAATCCACTATTCATGTCATGAGAGACTGCTCGCGAGTGAGAGAAATCTGGCGAAACTTCCTTCAGGAAGTGGTCGATACGGGATTTTTCAACATGACGTGGAGACGTGGCTGATGTCAAACCTCACGAGACATTCTCAAGTACAACAGGAAGCATGGACCATCATCTTTGGGGTCACCTGTTGGTTCCTCTGGAAATGGGGAAATGGTAGCGTGTTCGAGCCGAATTTTGAATGGCCGACAGAGGGTAACAAAATCATTCTGGATTATGTCGGTTGGATAGCACAAGCACGAGCTATGGAGAGTTAAGTGCCCCCATCTCAGGGCATGCCCGTGGGTAGGACTAAATCGTTAGAGGTTTGGGTTAAAGTCAATTCTGATTGTGCAGTCAAACGAGGGTCCACTAAGGCATCCGCAGGGGGTTTAATTAGAGATTGCCATGGGAACTGGTGTACGGGCTTTTAGCAGTTTATCGGAAGGGGTTCACCTCTTTCAGCAGAACTTTGGGGTGTTTTCTCAGGCATTAGTTTGGATTGGGAACTGGGCTATCGACGAGTTGTTGTCGAAATGGACTCTCTCGAGGTTATTAACATTCTCACTTCCTCCAATTTTGTTCTGACTGAGGAAACCTTTTTGGTGACAAATATTAGGAAGCTTTTACATCGAGACTGGGAGGTACAACTCCATCACGTCGTCTGCAAATGGAATCAGTATGTAGATAGCCTGGCGAACCTTGCGGCCTTTTTACGACCCGGCCTCCTTATCCTCTAGGAACCTCCTCAGGGCATCCAGGAGTAGCTTCACAATAATGCTCACGGAGTTTTGTATTCCAGAGCTTTAAGTTATTTTTTTTCTTCTCTTTTTTCCCTTATAAGCAAGAAAAAAATGGGTCTTACCTTGTCACGTCATATCAACCTCTTTACGGGAGTCATTTGGAAGCAGTTTCTCTACTAGTTAGAAGTAAGACTGCACACTATTAAATCTTTCTACACCCTATGTGTCAATGAGATTTCAACTGAGTTTTGTTTGTTCGAGAGAAATTACAACAAAAATAATCGAGCTTTAAAATAAAATATAAATTATGGTTCATACTTTATTATATTTTATGTTAATCATGTTATAAAATTTTAAATGATTAAAAAATTATTATTATTTCGTTGGATTTCCTAACATTAGGTGGACAAGCTTTCAGTTCAGGAAGTTAGTCAATAGCTTATTTCAACATATGATATATTGTGCTAAATTAAGGTCAATCTAAGGTAGTTACTAACCTTATGCAATAATGACTAATTCTAAAAGGAGAGTTGTTGAATCCTAAGAAAGTGACTAGTTTTTTTCATAAAGAGTGCCTTACAAAATGAAAGCACCTTATAGTTGAAGATGCCACTTGAGAAAATAGTCACCGAATTAGGGGACATATTTATAAAATTAAAACCTCAAGGATAAGGTTTCATTAAAATAGGAGGGCATTATTAAACCATAAAAATATAAATGAATGCTTGTTAATATACAAAATATTTTTTAATGGGAATAAGTCAAGTGTTATTAATTAAAATTTAATATTTAAATAATTATTAGCAATAACTTTTGCAAAAGTCTAAAGTATTATACAACAAGTTCATTAATCTATAATCTATTGTCACCTTTGGATGAAATCCTATTTACATAAAAAATTACTTTAGCTTTTGACTTAGCGGTCTGCGTCTTCTCTAAAGTATGGTGAATGGTTAATATCCTAATCATATATAATTAAAAACCTAAAAGAGAATCATCAAATCAAATGCTCGACATCATGGTAAGACCAACGACTAGGATGTAAGGATGCAGGTCCCTCCAGTCAACACAAACAATCCTAATCACGATGCCTTTTGCTCGTCTATAAATACATCCTCAACGTCTCTAAATGCTTCATGCATGTTGTCATGCCTTGCATGTTTCAATGCTCACAAGAGAGGTTTGGTCCTAGAATCTTCTAGAACTATAAAAAAGGATAGAAGTCTCTAGAACCATATGGAATCTTGTAGGTAATTGTATAATCTACTTGTTGTGTTTAAAATTGTATAGAAAATTATAGAGGAGCGTTGTAAACTGTAAGATCAAGTAAATCCTAGCTATATATTGAGGGGATGGAGGACTCTATATAGCCCTAAGGACTTCATTTGTAAACAAACAAGAAAGAACTATTCATTTGAATAGAAAGCATTCTCCAAGTTATCCTTTGGTCTCTTGTGTTCTTTGTTAGTAGTGTTAGCCTCGTGCTCACCATCTTTGAGTAAAATTGATTTGGTTTAGTCAAATAACAATCAAGTGCTAAATTGTATGTTGGTAAAAAGTCCAAGCCTGTAAAAGTTGGTATTAGGCACTAGGTTAAAGATGTCGAGATCACATAATGAGATCACTAACATTAAGGGATCCAAGCAATCTAAGGAAAAGAGACCAAGGTAGAGAGGCGCCATGGTAGACATAAACGTAAGGCTTACTAAGGTGGAGCTTTCAGTAATTAAGGGGCAAGAAAAGTTTAAGGAGGTGATAAATGTATTGGAGGACTCGAGAATACGAATGAGGAGTTTTGCGACCAAATGCAAAATACCTTAAATGTTGTCACTTCCAAATGTCTAAGCCATATGAAGGTCTTAGAGAAGACTCTCCAACTTGAGAAGGCATACTATGAGTTCGCAAAGGTTTTTGCGAAGCTAAAAGAACCAAAGGAGGAGTTGGTCCTTTACAAAAGGTTATTGCTCACATGGGAAACAATGTTGTGCTTATGGTGGTCTCCACTATTTTGAGGGTAAACATCCCAACAACAAGGGTGTACTATGGGTTGAGGAATACGAAGGAGGTGGACAATTCTTTATGGTGTTTAGAATAGTACTTTAAGGTTCTTGGCATAAAGGAGGATGCCAAAAAGATTAGCAACACCAATCTTTACATTGAAAATGTTGCATTGGTATGGTGAAGGAAAAGGCATAGTGACATTAAAAGGGTACTTGCACCCTTGAAACATGGATTGAGTTTAAGAAAGATCTCAAGCTCCAATTTTATCCAAAGAATGTTGAAGAAGAAGCAAAAGCTATATTAAGGCAACTCTAACAAAAGAGAAGCATTTGACGGTGTGTAAAATAGTTTTCTTCATAGTACCTATGAATGATTATCTCATACAACTTGGAAAGGAACTCATAAATCATGTCAGGGTCATGCCTACTCCTTTCACTAACATCATATGCTTCTTAAGAGGAACGAAATATGTGTACATTACCTTTGTTACGGGAAGAAAGTCTACAATCCAAGTAGCTATCAGCTATACAACTCTCTAAAGATGTGAAGAGGAAGCAACCCAATTACTTAGTTGCACTAAAGGAAGATGAAGAGGATTCGTCATTAAAGGAGCTACCTAAGAGAATCTCTCATGTTTTTAAGGAGTTAAAGGATGTTTTGCCTCTGGATTTGCCAAAGAAGCTCCCACCAAAGTGTGAAGTGGACCATAAAATCGAATTGGCACAAGGCATTACCCCACTAGTAGTGGACATGAGATCCTTTGTCCCCAAATGTGTGTACCAACCCTGTCCCATTGAATCCAAGCCATCTATTTATGTGAGACCCACACAAATGGATGACTTGGATTCAATGGGGCAGAGTAGGTTGGTACACACATTTGGGGACAGAGGATCTGTCCCCCTTGTAGTGGTAACTTACTGAATGGTGCCAGCTAAACTTTGAAAAGTTAAGAAGACAACTTAAGCAATTATTGGATACGGGCTATATCTAACCAACAAAAGCTCTATACGACACACTAGTGCTTTCTAAAAGAAGTATAATATGTCTCATCGGATTAAGCACTCAATGCGATTACAGTGAAGAATAAGTATCTCATTCTATTGATTACTGATCAGTCGTTTGATTAATTTGGTAGCAAGATAGTTCACTCAGCTTTAAATAAGATCGGAATACTATCAAGTGAAAATTACAGAGAGAGATGTGCTAAAGATAACTTTTTTAATGAGATACGATTCTATTGACTTCTTAGTTATACCCTTTAGACTTATCAATGCACTTATCATATTTTGTACCCTCATAAATCAAGTATTATAAACTTTTTTGGATAAATTTGTTGTAGCATACTTGGATAATATTTTTGGGTATAGCAAAATACTGAAGGAGCATATTATGTACTTGCAATAAGTTTTCCCAGTCTTAAGGGAGAATGAATTGTTTGTAAAAAAGGATAAGTGCGCTTTCACACAAACATGAAGTCATGTTATTGGGGCATATTATTGGATGGGGTATGCTGTAAATGGATAAGTCTAAGGTGTAAGCCGTATATGATTAGGAACCACTAAAGAAAATATTGAAATTGCATTCCTCCTTTAGCCTCATCAACTACTAACAAAAATTCATCAAAGCCATTCCTCCCTTACTTCTCCACTCACTAATCTATAGAAAAATAATACAGCATGGAATTAGGATATAAGTTGCGTGAAGGAATTGGGATATAAGTTGAGATGTTAAATCAAAAATTGGCGTATTGTGACTTTCCAATGATATCAAGCCATATAAGGTATACATTAATGCTTCCAGTTTTATATTTAATGGTGTTTGACGCAGGATGGACATCCGATCACCTAAAAGAGCCATAAGCTAAATGAGGTCGAGTGTTATTATACGGTTGACAAGAAGGAGATGACTGTGATAGTGCAATGCTTGTGGACTTAAAGGCATTATTTGTTGGGTTCTAATTTCTTGGTGAAGACATATTATCACCACTAGTTACTTCCTTACACAAAAGAAATTGATGCCAAAACAAATTAGATGGTAAGCATTTTGGTAGAGTTTGATTTCGTGATAGAGTACAAACTCAGTAAGGTCAACTTAGTTATTGATACCCTTAGTAGAAAAGGGAAGTTTACTACTATCACTAGTCCCAGTTTTTCCTTAGTGTACTAAATAAAAGAAGGATTTGAGTAAGAACGGTAAGTCAAGAGTTTGTTAAAGTTGGCTAGTCATGACTAGACACAACAATTTTAGCTTTATAATGTGATGCTTATCACTAAAGATGACTAAGTTTTTGGGCCTAAGTGGCAAGGGTTGCAAAAAGAAATTATTAGCGGGTGTCATGACACCAATTGTGTAGGACATCTTGGAGAGTGTCATACATTAGTACTTATGGAGCGTGTATATTATTGGCCCCAAATGCTCAATGATATTAAGATTTATGTGAAGACATGTCAGATTTTCGCTAACTAATAAGGTTGCTAAAGCTATTACCCATTTCGAAGAAGCCTTGGGAGAGTATCTTCATGGATTTCATTACATACCTACAAAAATTCAAAGGATATGGCAACAACATGGTGGTAGTAGACCGATTTAACACATATAAAGTGTTTATCCTAGTACCAAAAAATTTATAACAAAGGATGTCATTTGGTTATTTTTCAAGCATGTATTGAAGTATTGAGGCATACTCAAGACAGATGTGAGTAATACAGATATTCACTTTAGGCGAAGATTTTAGATAGAACTATTTAAACTAATGGAATCTGAACTTGACTTCTCTACCAGTTTTTACCCTAAATGGATGGCCAAATTGAAAGAGTGAATGTGCTATTAAAGTTATTCTTGAGGCAATATGTGACTGCCAATCAAAGTTGTTAGGCAAAATTGCTTAATGTTGCCCAATTCTTATACAACTTGCAAAAAAGGGAGCCATCGGAAGCCAGCCTATTCGAAGTTACGACAGGCCTCTAACCAATGACCCTACACACCCTTGTTATTACATAGAAAGACCCAAGTTCAGTCGCATTCAAATTTGTCAAAGGTTAGCATAAAAAGACTAATATGACATAGGCATACTTAGCAAAGTCTATAAAGCATACGAAGAAGTGGGTCAATACAAACCAGTGGCACTTGGAGTTTAACAAAGGAGACCTAATAGTGGTGAAACTTCACCCAAGTCTAAGATTTGCCAAGGTGCATAAAAAACTACTAAGGTGTTACGGGGATCATTCCATAAATGAATTAGCAAAATAGCCTACCGTTTGATGTTATCCTCTCACTTGGAGATGCACTATGTGTTTCAAATGAGCTTACTTAAACCTCATCATGGGGATTTGAGAGGGTGTTGCAGGCAGCAGTGGAGAGGTGAAGGTTGTGAGTAATGTGGTGATGGACGGGCGGTATTGGATGGATGTTGTGTTGGTGGTGTTGGTGGCGGGCGGAGGAGATTTAAGGAGGAACGAGAATTCAGTGGAAGTTTGTACGAGTAGAGTAAGATCTCCGGAATCCAACAGAGTAACGACCATCTATCCTTTTTAACGCAAGATATCCCAAAAATGAGAACACTTACATTTTTGGTAACATTGAATTCCGTCTAACTCCATGCAACCAACACAATTATTTTAAGGATGCATTTCTCAGGAAGATCTGAGATGATAAGGTGCTCTACTGTAGAATCGATTATGTCTCAGGTTAAGCAACTCCAGATTATTCAATCGCTGCACTTCCAGTTGCATAAGATTGAAACATTTAAATGACATGAAAATACTCTTACGTCAATGTCAAGCTGCAAGTTATGTGCTTCAATATGAAGATCGTATGCCTGTAGTTTCTCTGGAAATTGATTGGACAATGTATCTCTTGAAGTCTCAAATTTATTGATCTCCTTGGAGTGACTTAAATCATCCAATTCTAAGAAACAAGAAGGAAGTAATCATATCTGGACAGTCACACTAAACAATATCTGACTTCCAAAGGCAATCGGTTGCATTTATATATCATTCTTTTTTCTGCTCTTGGTCCATATCATACTCATCACGATCATCATCTTCATCTTCATCTGAGTACTCATTGTTATAGAGATTGATTCGTTGGAATGCATCAGGTTCATCGTTCCATGGATTATCATCCAGGGACTCTAGTCCAAACTTTGTGTCCCGGTGTTTAACAAGAAGCCATCGCAGCAATCGGTCCTCCTTGTTCAGATAATGTAGCTCTTTGTTGATGTTGGGAGTGGCCATCATTGTCATCTGCATTAATTGGCCCTAGAAACAACAGAGAACAAGGATTCTTTAATCATCAAACAAGCTTCATTCTTGATTG
The DNA here is from genome assembly GCA_026413575.1 of Erythroxylum carthagenense. NCBI lineage: Eukaryota > Viridiplantae > Streptophyta > Magnoliopsida > Malpighiales > Erythroxylaceae > Erythroxylum > Erythroxylum carthagenense. The sequence continues at coordinate 7,098,308 of JANZLD010000008.1, read as the reverse complement.
AAAGTGGAACATGAAGTCTGTGAGGTAGCAGCAAATAGATAGTGTAGGATATGAATTCTCAATATGAAATATACTGGAACCATTAATCAAAATCCCAAAATTAAGCATCAATACCTTGAACTGCTTAAACGTTTAATGACTAACCAGATTATTTTAGCATAAAATAAGATATAATCTCAAAGAACTTCCTCATGCCATACAATGATATAAAGTTGTGGAACACATGTACTCACTTGGTAATATCTTCCATCAAGCTTCTTAATGCCATAACCCAGCTGAACATTCCCAAATGATTTTATATCAGTAAGAACACCATTTCTACTGTAAATATGTTTTCCTACTCGAGCAACCAAGTCCGCCAATGCTTCCTTCTTCACATGAGGCTTCAGCAGAAGCATGCAATCATAAAGAGGCATTTCTAGTTCTTTCTACTTCTTCAGCTGAACGTTTACAAATCTGTGCACATATAGCCCTCCAATGCATAAGCAACAAATATAAGCCAATTTTCTATTCAAATGATTCTCTCAAACATGAAATGCTATTGAATGCAAAAACGAAACATCTTGAAATACAAAAGAAAGAATGGCAAATCAAAGTAAAAGGTAGACACCCAAACACGTTTAAGGAAACCTAAACACATTATGGAGAAGGCTACATAGACTATTGGATATCAGGTAACACTAGTCACCAATAATCAAATACGAACAAGATTGAGATGTAAAACGGGAAACACAGGAAAAAGTTAAAGTTTATCAGCATTTGATTCACTAAAACTATAGCTCTTTTTTGGAGAAGGCTATATAGACTAGGATATCAGGTAACACTAGTCACCACTAATCAAATACCATGCCTGAAACAAGATCGAGATGTAAAAGAGGAAAGTTAAGTTTAGCAGCATCTGATTCACTAAACCTACAGTGCTTTTATTTTCCCTTTTCTTTGTAGTTACCTTCTTAAAACATTCAAAGGGTTCGGTCAGTTATCTATGTATGGCTCCATCTATCTTGCACTGATTGAGCTCCCTCAGTAAAGAGCTGGTTTTGTGCCATTGTTAAATGTATGCAGCTGTATTGACTTACTGCCTGGTGATACTTGAACCAGCCAGCTCGGCCAGCTGCAGTCAAACATATCTTACACAACTACTTAGAGATTTAACGATTCTCAACCTATATATCTAACATCAACATTTTGGGTAAGCTCTGATCAGCAAATCAAGCATGTTTTTGAACATCTATCAGACTTTTCTTCTTCAAAACACACAAAAACCACAAAATTTATAAAATATCACTATTGTATCTCTTCTTGTCAAAAGTCGTGTTATCTGTACAATCACCATAAGTATCAAATGATTAAAAATAGCTACGTTGGCTTGGGCTGGAATATCTCCATATATCTAACCAACTCTAATTATCTAACCTTTATATTTTTAGTAATTTCCAAGTTAGGGTGATCGTACATGTTACATGATTTTGACACGAAAGATAGTGATTTTTTATAAGTTCTGTGGTTACTTGACAGTTTTTGAAGAAGAAAAGTATGACGGGTGTTCAAATAAGGTGGTAAACCTGCTTGGTTTGATCCCTCCATCTGTAAATATGCATCCCATCTAGAGGGCCACATGATATTACTCTCCTCAAACATAAACTCATAGGTAAAAACAATTGTATCCTTCTCCTTAATTGGCATAGCCACAGTGGTAGAAGCACACATGATCTGAAGATAAATATTTATCATACATATTCAAGTCCTTCACCAACTTGGTACTATGCAAGATGCTACAAGGAACCATTTCAAAAGCTCATAACCATGTAACCAAGAACATCAGATCCCCCATTTCCAATGGTGGGAATCACCTCAGTTGCATCTCCTGTACCCATCACCCGTGCCATATTGGCCTCTTCATATTTATGAACAAGAACTGTAAACTTCAGATGTTTGAACACATAATATGCATCCAGAACATTTATTCCAACAGGATACCCCGTCCATCTCAAAAAGAAACCCACTTTGTTGGTAAACCTTATAGCTTAAAGTCATAAATCCATAACGACTCAGATTGAAACAAAAAAACTCTCAATACATCTTAAACCTATATGGAGAGTTCTCAATCCTGTCTCCCGTAAGAAGCTAACCAAGATTTTCAGCACTATCCTTAACTCCCTCTTGTGGCTTGCAAGAGGGCAGACTATAAATACCTAAAGGGCATCTAAGCATCAGCGGGAGTGATCGAATTCATTTCACTAACGAAAGGTCACCCGCAACGTACCTCTCGGGGTAGGTATAAGGAAGGTAAAACCCATACCCAATTTTAAAAACCAAGCAAAACATTATGAACCAGAGCACAAAAAGAGTAAAAGACTCCAGCTTTGAAGAGTTTTCGCAAAATTAGAGTTAGAGCTGGGAGACCCAGATCGTAATACTAATAAAAAAGCGAGATTAACGATAAACCAATACCCAGAAAGAATTTCCAAAAGAAAAATGGAAAGAACTGACCTTGTATACGAAAAGATTGGAAAATGAGGCACAAAGGCAGAGTTGGTCGGGCGAGGTTAATAGGTTGAACTTGAATTGATTAGGTTTTAGTTTAAACTTCAATTTTAAAAAAAATAAATAAATTTCGAATTATTTTTTATTTTTAATTTTACAGTTTGGTCTCAGCTTTTCTTCTATCCTCTCCTCATTTACTTCTTACCTGATTTCGTTTGTGTGTTGTGATCTTGTATCACTTAATCCAGATCGCTTATTTATTTGAATTTTATATAAATATGTTAATAAAATAAATAAAAATTAGTTAATTAAAAAAGAGAATCTTATAAAAATTAGTTAACGAAAAAGAGAATCTGATCCCTTGTTTGCTCCTCCTTTTAACTCTTTCCCTTCTATCATTATAGCCATCTCCTTTTTCTTCAACGCCACCTCTCTCTTGCCTATCGGTGATTCTTATATGTATCGTTAATCCTTGTATCCTTAGCCCATACACCTCTTATTTGTTGCAAGGTTCGGTCACTTGGCTTCCTCTTTTCAAGTGAAAACCATTTATTTTGAAATTTAAAAAGCCAACTTCATCAGACGAGAAGCGATTCAGGATACGAGTGACATGCTCGTTTATTTAACGATCGATGCCCATTGCTTGTTTTCAACCTCCGGTCTAATTCTTCTTTTTAAAGGTTGGGCTGAATTGAACCGGTGATGAGCTTGAGACCTGTTGCATCCTATCGAGCAGAGTTGGTAGACCCACTATAACTTAGCACAGTAGGCTGTAGACCACATACACATTAATGGCTAATGGTACAAGGTCCTTGAAAGTGTATAATCTGTGCCCATCTAATCTCTTTAAAATCTGAGTTGAGATAAATAGTGACCTATGCATGTCACACTGCATCTGTCTCTATGCATAAAAGATACTGTGAAAAACTCAAAAACATGGTTGAAGACACTGACGTGCATGTGCTTGTGTAGTATTCCACATGAGAAGCAGTGAGAGACACGACTCAAGACACAGTTTGTGTCCTGGACCATTTTTGCGGCCTTAGATACACGTAAAAGCCCTACTTAAAGAGGAGTTTTTCATTATTTTATTTTTATAATTAGGGTTGGCCATTAGGAGAAGAATGAGACCTTATTAGAGAGACACTGAGAGATCATTTTTTAGAACGAAGAAGTTTGTAATTCATCTTAACTTGAATAAATGATTGCAACAAATTGATCAGTGTTATAAAATCGAAACTAAAATGTAAGAATATTTGGGAGAGGAGAATTCTTCTTATGAAAAAATGGTGTATCTTA
>JANZLD010000008.1:7033513-7051715 GCA_026413575.1 Erythroxylum carthagenense | reverse complement strand
GGAAAAAAGTGAAAAGCTTAGTGGAGCTTGATTGAAATACCTTAGCATCCTTCCAACCAATGCAGATAGAAATCTCAATAATGCCTTTGCAACACATGATGAGAGCGAGACAAAGAGCATCCGTGAAAGGCACTCCAAAATAAATGGCTGGCATGATAATTCCTGTGAATTTCTCCACATAGGTAACGACAATGACGAGTTCAATGATAACTCGAGACTTTTCATCGTCCACCTTAAACATGTTAGCGTTCAAGTCTCCAAGGGCGCAGAATGTAGGAAGTAGCAACCCTGTATTTAAGGTATCAAGCCTCTGCTCAAAGTCTGTCCCAAGTGGTGGTCCATCTGGTAGAACCAATCCTAAGACTATAGGGCCAAAAATATAATGTTGGCCCAGAACCTCTGTGCAGAGTCCGTTGATTAAAACCATCAAAAGTAGAACAAGGAAATGCACGTCTCACATTGGTTTACCCAGTCTACTGTACCTGATGAGCCATCAAATAAATGGTCGAAAGATATACGTCACAGTAAGCAGAAAAGTAGCAGTACATAAGCAATACTGAACTCCTATCCAGTAGTACTGATGCTTTATGACATCTACTGTAGTGACCGCTTGGAGCATGAAAAAGAGGATTACATCGGCGGTCACAAATATCTTGGTAGCCAGACGACCAAGCTCCGAATTCAAAAGCTTCAAATCAGTAAGTAGGCTGGTAACAACAGGTGATGAAGTCATAGAATTGATTGCAACTACATAAACAATGACATTTGTTAGTGATGAGTCCTAAGTAGCTACGTGCATGACTTTAACTGTCAACATCCCAAATGCAAATGGCAATAACGCTCCAATTATGCCTATTGTTGCTGCACTATTCCCTGCCTTCCTTATGACTCCAGTATCCATCCTTAATATGAGCGAGAAGAAATGAAACATCGCACTAATAAAAGTAAATATGTGAAGAACTACTCTCCCTTCTGGTGGAAGTACCTTCCACGTAAATGGCCAATAGTGCATTAGAAAGGAAGGACCTAAAAAGATTCCCGCCTGCTTCAAATAAATAATCACTATCAGTAGATAGTGGATACAGGTCATGTGGCATTCATAGATAAACCAGTCAATTCTGTCATTTCTTTTTTTTTTTTGAAACTCAATTCTGTCATTTCTAGTTCAACTTAACAACTCAGTTGTTTTACCAAGAAAAGAAAAGGGCAGTCTTGAAGTACTAAACAGAGTTTAAAATATAGCTAACATTGTAGGTACTCTCAGGGACTTATGCTTTCACCGCTCAATGCATACATGTCGTGTATGATCATGTTCTAAGTCTTCAGTATAGGACTCCTCTCATCTTTTAGCATTCCAATTTCAAGTGTTTCTTTCATATATTGGTGCCAAATAAAGCTTATGTCCCTAGTAAAAGTGTTATTTGGTGAACATGCATGGTCGAAGAGATGCACAAGAAGGAAGAAATCCTTTTTGCTACCCAGCCCAAAATTATAACTTTGGTTACTTGTGTATTCCCTTCATTCACATCTCAGAATGAACGTAAAGTTGTATACCGAATGTGGAGGCAAAGCAACGAAACATCAATATGACAACAAGTAAACGTCGTCAGCAAAATGTTTATCGAAAGAAAGAAGATTAAAGTTAACTGAGCTGACCAAAACTTGTGCTGCAATTCTGCTTTGTCGTAAAGGTCTTATGAGAGTGCAAATGATTCCAGAGGTAAAGAATATTATGACAAACTGGAAAACAACAACGCAGAAGGCGTAATTAAAAAGATCTTCTCCATGAAAAATTCCGCGAGTAGGCCTAACTGTTGTTGATCTATGTTGTTTAATGCAGTCAGCTATGCTAAAGTTTGTGGAAGAGTTTGCAAGTTTAGTGAAAGTGAAGAGAAGAAGCAAAATGAAGAGCAAAATTCCAGCATTGAAGAGGAAGCTAGAGATGATGGTTTTGAGAGAAATTCAGAGATGTTTGGATTCAAAAACAAGAGTCCGAATGATTGAAAGCCATAACAAGGATGATGAGCAAAGCAAGACAAGTAAGAAGGTTGAAGCTACATGCCAAGAAAGTTGAAGAATGAAGAAATAGTAAGTGTGCAGCAGGTGTAGGAAAATCTGAAGCAGAGTAAAATTTCTGAAGCAAAAAACTGAAGCAATTATGAAGTCTTAGAAGTTAAAAAAATTGAGAGTCAAAGCAACAATTGGCATTGAAGAAATGAGATCATGCATCAGCTTTTGGTTCCATAGTTGTCAAGCATCTTTTAATTTCTGCAGCTTTTTTATCAGTAGCATATCACAATGTCAGTTTTTTGTTGGTATATGAATCAACAACTTTACTTTTGTTCCAGCTGAACCAATGAGAGAATGAAACTTGTCGAAATCCTATTCATTAGGTGTTTTTCGCTTTTTACTCTGGACCATTGATGTAAAACATGCAAGAAAGGTGTGAAGAACTAATTGAAAAGCTCAAAACCAACACATTCGGAAATCAATGAACAATAGCAGTACCATTTTGTGAAAAATCTCATTTTCTTCTCTTCATCAATTTTTGCATTTTTCTCTTGTTCTTACTGTTGATTTGGTATTGATACATATGTGAGCATGTTAAGTGGTGTGAAGGGCTAGGTTGAAAAAGCTCAAAACCATCTCTTTTTTTTTCAGATCAATGAAATAGTGCAATAGCTGAAAGTTTCTGAAATTTTTCATCTGATTTCATTTTCCCATTTTGTTATTACCATTGATTGAGAGTTGTTGCAAGTGTGTGAATGGAAAGTGAGCTAAGTAGTAAGTTTCTTGAGTGGAAAAAGCATATTTGAAAAGTGCAAAATCCATTTTTTGGAACTTCTTAGTTTTACATACATTCAACATTTACAAAATCAGTTTTCAACCTCTCAAACACTAAGTTACATACACCGCCACTACAACCTTCCATTTTAGAAATTGGATTCAGCCTACAAAATGAAAATGTTGTTCATCTTCAAAGTCTTCATTCATTGACAGCTAGACATTTTGAATCCAAAGTTGCTACTTATCATATTGAAGTTCATTTTCTGCTGGAGCACTTGGTTTTATTTGGTTTACTGCTGAAGTGCTTGCTGCTATGGCTGCTGAAATATCTGATTCTTTTCAAGCTTTAGCCTTGAGTAGATTGGTTTAGTCATTAAAGTTAGTTTGTCCAACTGAAGCTCACAAGCTCTAAATATTTAGCTCACTTTTTTGGTTCTGTTCTGGAGTTTGAAGCTAAGCATTTGGAGCTGACCTGAATTTCAAACCTTGCTGAAGTCCTTCTCTGTTTCAGCTCAACCATCCACAGCTGTTTGGAAGTAATGGCAAATTAAGGTCTCTTTGGTGAATGGTCCTGATACTTTCCTGAAAACTGTTAAACCACCTTTAAGGTTATCCATTCTCTCAACTGTAAAGGAATTTGAGTGCTATAAATTAAGGGAAGATGGAAGGATCATATGTCAGAACTGAAAATGTGTAGAAGAGGAAGCCAAAAGGGAAAAAGAAATCCATAACCCTTTGGACTTATGAGATTCAAACTTGAGAAAAAGAGAGAAAGGAGGAGAGAAAGTGTGAGGATAAACTTGAGAAGAGGAAGCTTATGGATACCAGGCAAATAATTACAAAAAGTTTCCTCGAGAATAGCACCTCTCCATTAAATAGTTAGTAACTCTCACCGGTCCTTGTTTTCTATAAAAGGAAATTATTATGAAACCAATTAAATAACATATATGTGTAAATAAAAACTTCGAATAGTAACAATGTTAGTAATAAATTATAAACCTCTCAGCAATGTAATAAAATGGATTAGATATCGAATTCTAAATAAAAAATATTTATTTCAAAAGTTATTGAATTCCTATATTTTTTATATTTTCATACAATGGGCAGTACCGTCGTGGAAGGATATTCGGCTTAAGTTCATTTGCGTACACATGTTATTCGCAATCCTCTACATCAAATACAACAGCATTTAGTAGGTAATCCACACCTAATGAAGTTCATGAGCTTCGAAACTCAATACAGACATTATCAACTTAATTACAACAGTCGATGGAGTACATAGCCCAGCTATGTAATGAGGTGGATGAGTTAAAGGAAAGGAGTAGTACCTCATCACAGCAGTCAAAACATCCGCGTTTACTAAATAAATAGCGTATTTATAGTCATTTTGTATTAATTAAATATTTATTATGTACAAAATAATTTTTTATTATCAATTAAGATAGTTTTTACCTTATATCATCAATCAACTTTATGTTTTAACAAATTAAATGTATAAACAAATCAAAATATTATTAATAGATAACTGATAACTGTATAAATTATGTATCAACCATAAGATTATCAAATAAAATTAAATGCAATGACAAATTAAAAAATAGTTTTCGTAAATTTACCAATGAAAAAATAAAGTTTGTTGGTAAAATCTATTCAAATTATTAAGAGACAACTAAGTATTGTCGGTAATGTTAGTAGTTAACTTACCGATGCAATAATCAATTCTGTCAGTAAATTTACTGATGGACAGGATTTGTGCATTGGTAAATTTACTAACCGAAATAATCTTTCTGTCGCTAAATTTACCAACAACGTAAAATAACCTTCAATATATTCACCGACGGTAATACAAAATATCAGTTGGTAAATTAGAGACGGAAAATTTGTGTTAGTCATAAATTATTACCTATGATTGTTTCTCCGACGCCTCAGTTTGTTGATAAATTTCGTCGCTAACTTAGCTTATAGACATAGTGTGTAGGTTTTTCATCGGTAATGTTCATCGTTAAACTCTATTTTTCTTATAGTGTTTATTTTGGGGTAGTCTGAGTGACTTAAGCCTAAATGAGTTTTTAATTGGGCTTAAACCACCTGTTAGAATTGTTTACCTAGGTCAGACTAGGCTCAACATATTACCATCTCTAATTAGTATTAATAACCAATCATATGGTTATTTTATTTTTAAAAATAGAATTAGAAAACAAAAACAAAAACAAAAAGCAATATAAAATATAAATGTAATCAATCACCCATAATATGATGCATATTTTTATGCTTATATATATGATTGATACTATTGGCCCTTAAATGAAACATAAGATGGGGAGTAAATAGGTTTAACGATGTACCAAGTTGGGTTGAGTTAAAGGTGCCACACTTCAACCTAAATCTCAATCAAATTCAAACCATTACTAAAATAACGTCATTTTGGTTTAACTGGCCAAAATGAAAACAAAGTGATGTTATTTTGGTGGCGAGATTCGAGCATTTTAAGTTGGTTAGGTCAGTTTCTTCACACTACAAGAGAAGTTTAAATTAGCGACGAAAATTTACTAACGGTAAAGAAAACATAGGCAATTATCAACAAAAATAGTATAGACGTCAGTAATGTCATTTGAAAATATTAGTTTAGCAGCGGTAGAAATTTCTATCGCTAAATTCGGACGAAATGGTATACTAATGGATACTATCGTAATTAATTCCGTTAGTAAAAGTCATTGTCAGTCATCGGCTTTTAACACTAAGAAAACGATGTCGTTTGGTTTTAAACTAAACGACGTCGTTTTGGTGAACTTAATGGTTAAAACGTTAACCAATAGGATGATGTCATTTGGTTAATACCCAAACGACGTCATTTCGGTAAACTTAAGAACGTCTTCGCTTCATCAACAAAATGACATCGTTTGGGATTTAACCAAACGACGTCGTTTAGTTTGGCTGACGGTTTAAATGTTTATAACTTAACCACAACTACGTCGTTTGGTTAAATCCCAAACAATGTCATTTTTCAGCTGAAGATTAAAACGTTTATAACTTAACCAAAATGACGTCGTTTTGGTTATGTTTAAAATCACGCCTGAAGCCCTCCCCCTCCAGCCTGTGCCTGCTGCTTCGTCTTCCTCCTCCATCTATCGCCTCAGTCTTCCATCGCCGTTGTCTGGAGTTGCAATGTCGTCGTAGAGCTTATGTGTCTCCGGCGTTGTCTTCTCCGGCCATCAAACTGAAAGTATTCTCCTCTTGTCTGTCCTCTCCTATTCTCTGTGCGATGAGAGGTCCGTGCGTGGTTGAATTATTTGGATGATATGGAGTTTGTTTTTTGTTTTGGTTATTAATTACTGATTATTAATGATGAGCTATGTATTTGTTGGAGAATGATGAAAAAAAATGAGAATTTGTATTGAATTAGGAATGAATCGGTTAATGCATACCAAGTGTTTGATAAAATTCATTCCATTGATAAAAAATTGATTTGAAGCCATTTCAATTGTTCCCCCAAGTTTGTTTGAAGATTACTAGATTTTCTTTAAAATTCTTAAAATTTTCCTCTTGATAATTAAAAGGATTTATATATAAAGGATTTTATACACAATGCCCTACATGTAAAAGATTATCAAATGATTAAGTTCTTATTTATGTAAATGACCGAGATTAGGTATAATAAAAATTACAATGATTGTTACATAAAGAATAACTTCGTTCTTTCTTAATCGTACTCTACTTGAGTTGCAAACTTCAACTATGAAAAAAACTTCATTCTTTCTTAATCGTATCTACTTGAGTTGCAAACTTCAACTCTTAAGTCTTTTCATAGAAAAAACACATCCTTTTAATAATTTGAGTTAAAATAATATGGCCAAATTTCTAAAAGTTCTTTTAAGATTAATTTTTTTATTTCAATACAAGTTTTATCTTGATTATGAAAGGACTTGCCTTATGTTCTGCATATAAATGGTTATGTAATTATTGAACTTTTAATTTATTTAAATTACCAAGATAAGGTTACAATAAAATTTATAATAATTGTTACACATGCAAACGGTTCTTTCTTTCATTTGATTAAGTGTTAGAAGTATTAAGCTACCAATTAAGCGATTTTCTATATCAATATTTTATTTTCAATGAAAAAAGAAGGAATGAAGTGATTTATTGTAATTAGCATAAACTATTTAAAAACTAGATTGAGATATTAAACTAAATAAAAAATGATAATATGAACTAAAGTTCCATCCTTGAACATAAATAAAATTGGAATTAGAAAATTACTTAATAATATTACCTTTACTGTAAAATAAAATAAAAAGATATACTATGTTAATATCAACAATTAAATGAGTAGCGTATGTTTGTCTAAATGATAGGACATATTTTTGTGTCATTTCATTTGCTTTAGGTTGCAATATATTTTTCATGATAAAAACTTGAATGTTCTTTTGAATTAGTAAACTAACATTAACCATTAATTGTTCCCATCTAATATGTCGATTAAGTACAATATGAAAAAAATCAAGTTAGACTAAGTAAGGTTCTAACATCTAGTTTTAATTATTGAAAAATATATTGTTATTAATAATTTTACTTCAATATGACATTAGTAGCTTTATTATAATGAAATCAAGAAATATGTGCAAGATTAAGTTAAATGAAAGGATTAGATGAATGAATGATCCGCTTGAATTAATTGAATAATCAAAGGATGAAAAAAAGAGTAAAATGGAGCATGAATGCAATTGAAGAGAGTTATAAGGCAATTCAATTTATTTTGATTAAGTCTACAAAATAAGTCACACAAGGTCATAACAAGGAAGAAGAAAAAACAAAGATGATTGCTCCTCTGAATCCTTAGAAAAAATACCTAAAAATTCGGTTTTGACTCTTTAAATAGGGGTTCCTATGTCATTTTTGTAAGAGATATAGTCTAGGCCATAATCATGTACTAACACATTAGCCTCTCTATTTTTATTGTGGATCACTATATCAATTTCAAAAAAATTAAATTGGATGAGATATCATATGAATTGAAACAATAAACAATTATAAAGAATTCATTAATTTATAAAATAATATTCATACACTTAATACTCACTACAATTACTCATATAATTTGTTTATTATATAGTCAATCATAAATAGCATTCATAAGTTAAACATCTATCTTTAAATGGAATATAATAACGTGTATATATATATAGTCAAAGAACACAAGTATAAATTGTTTTACCTTTTACTTGTAAAAAATGATTGTCACTTCATCTCCATTTTTCAATTAACTCCAAGTTAACTTATAGACATATAGTTTGGATTGTGGCAATTTAAGTTGTGGTTACTAGTCAATATAGAAGTTTATTTTTATTACAGGATTGATCCTTCTTTCAAAAGGAGGATGTCCATTTTATAGGAAAAATTCTGTCGAATTTTCAATTGGGTCGTCGTAAATTGTGACATCATCATTTTTAAATTAAAACAAAAGCTCTTTAGTATTAACTGATAATCTTATTGTCAAAGAGACTTATAATTATGCAAATTATTGAAGATAATACCTGATGGTTGAATTATTTCAGTATAGCTAATAACCTTGATTGATTATAATATTTCATGGCAATCTCGCTTTCTAAACTGTGAACGAATTTGTTCTTTGTTGTAGGAACTCATTTGTTGCATAAAAATAGAGGAAACTCTGCTAAAATTTTTATAAATTATAGTTTAACTTAAAACATTTTATTGTTATGCAGGAAAAGTCTATGGGTATAAGGCCTACACCCCGTCAGTTATTTTTGTATACTCACACTAAGAAGCATGACGGTGTGACATTCGTTAACAGTCAATTTAGAGAACTGAATTTATGTAAAATTTATGCTTTAATATTCATTCTTAATAATTATCACTTACTACTATAAGCATTGCCTCCTAATAGGACCAAATAAAAGAAACAATTCAGCAACAGTGTCAAGGTTCACAAGCTATTGATGACAATTAGGCCTATTTTGATGTAGTGTGTGGTAGGGACATTCGTGGAAGGATCTTCAAGCTAGGCTCATTTGCGAACATATATTATTCGCACTCCTTTACGTCCAGTACAACATCATTAACTAGACAGCCGATAATGGAACTTATCCATCAGCTTGAAAGCACAGTGCAGATATTGACAAATTAGTTGCAACAAACAACGGAATATATAACTAAGCCCCAAAATGGTATGGAGCAGTTGAAGGGGAGGGCCATAGACTCAGACCATCCGCTTTCACCAGCACAATAGAATTGTTGTAATCATTTGGTTTCAATTTATGTACAATTTAATGTTTTTATTATCAATGAAGAAAATTTTAACTTTATATGATCAATTAATTTTCTGTTTAAACAAATTAAATATATAAACAATTCAAAAAATTATACACAAATAATTTATAGCTGTTGAAATTATCCATTAATAATAAGATTATGAAATAAAATTTAATGTCGAGATTTTAAAAAAGAAAATTTAATATCTTTATGGTTGAGTCATTACCGACGGCTATGATAAACTTTAGTTTCCGTCGATAAAGTGACTTATATTTACCTATGAAAGGTAAAGAAACCATTGAAAAATTTGACTCATACTGAGTCAAATTTACTGACGGTTTGTAATAAATCGTCAAAAAATGTTTACATTTTTACTGTAGATTCACCGACGGATTGACATAATCGTCTGTAACAATTTTTTCCATCGGTAAATATACTGACGGATAAGAGTTACCGTTGACAAATTTACCGACAGCCAATTTCATGATGCATTTTTTCGTCAGTGAATACTATTGCTAATTTTAATTGCCAACGGTTTGTTAACGTTCTCCGTCGATAATTTTGGTTGGTAAATGCTCTTTTTCTTGTAGTGGCATGTCCAAATCCGACTTGAAATCTGATTAACTTGAGCCTAATTATGGACTTTGAGATGGACTTAATTGATCAGGCTATGTCAAAAATGCCATTTATATGCATGAATTGTGTGTGCTCACTTTTTTCTCTATTTGTAAGCTAATGAATGAATTAGAGATGACAATTGAGTCCGACTTTACCCTCGGCCCGAAGTCAAAAGGCTTGGCCCCAGTTGGCAGGGGCTCAGGTCAGGCCTCTGGCCCATTTTTTAGAAAAAGATCAAACCTCGGGTTTGGCTTAGGCTAAGGTTGCCTAGGCCTTAGGTTGGTCTCAGGCTCAGGTTCGAAGTCAAACTCTAGCTATCCAGGGTCGAGGTCCAACACTAATAAGTAAAACAACATTGTTTTGTAAAAATGGTGTCGTTTTTGCATTTTTAATTAAAACATAGTTTAGACAAAGCCGAGTTAAGCTCAGGCTCAGGCCCCCTATCTCGGCCTAGCCAGGCTTTAGGTTGAATTACTTGTTATGAGTGATTATGACAAATTGATATATAATTTACAAAATAATTAAAACTAATTTAAGGTGATTCGATCAAATGTCTAATCTAACTCTATTTAAGAGTTCACTATCCTTTTTTTAATGGGTAAAGAGAAAACTTTTATAAAATATCTTTTTTGCCAAGAGTGAAGAAGAACTATTTATAAATCTTTTTCAAGGTTAATAAAAACCTTTATAAAATGTATCCAAAGCAAAATTTCTAATTGCAACAATTATACATGTCAAACTACTTCTCTTACTAACACTAGTGTATTATGTAATACGTGCTTTCTCTAGCTTTTCAAAAGTATCTTAGCAACTCTTTAGTATGTTTAAGATTATTTTTTAACTTGTATTTGACCTATTTATACTCAAAATAACCAAAAAAATAGCCGTTAAAAATAAAAACTAGTCATTACAATAATTAGTAACCACAACATTAGTCAACCATTTAGCCATATTGGTTAACCATTTTATACGTTGATTGACTAACGTGCCACAAACTCTCAATACAAATTTTTAAAAGATATTAATCAACTAGTTTATCTAAAACCTTAGTATTAATTGCCTAAATCTCTATATTAGTCAACCAAACTTCTTAAAATAAAATTTTCAAAACTTTTCAAAGTTTTTTTAAAAATTAAAATACAATTTTTTTACAAAAGTTTAATTTAGTATTTGATTTATCAAAAGTGCTTTTTAACCTTTCTAAATTTCTTGTCAGTAATTATACAGTATATTTAATATTTCTTAAGTATAAATGATCATGCAATGATTGAATTTTTAATTCATTTAAACGACTAAGGTTACAAGAAGAATTATAATTATTTGCTTTAAACCTTTTATTTCCTTAAAAAAATTTGTTCTTAGTTCACTTAAATTGCAATGTGCTTTACTTTACTTTTTTTTTTTTACTCCATTTAGCTTAGTATTAATTTATTAATATCACAGAAAATAAAATTATTAATAAAATGTATTATATCTTCATCAAATTTATGAATTACAACATCAATTACGTGCAATGTAGAATATGCAAGAAAATTTAAGTGATCTCATTGCTGTCAAAAATTGTCATCCATCAAAAGTGCCCCTACTTTTATGACATGCAGTCTGAGAGATGAATTACGAATATATGATTGGATGTAAGGGGCTGTTCCAATATATACAGGATTTGATTGGATTCCTTTCCTTGTCTTTCTCATATAATTGATCTTTGCTCGAACTAACATGGCAGATAACGAAAATGAGAAGACAACATTGAAGATGATTGCTGACATATGACCCAAGGCATACGATGCCATTTTATCTTCATCTGCTATATGAAATTTTGAGGCATTCAAACCACAAATAATAAACATTACAACCCAGGGATCTTTTTTTAGGAAAGGGAAGATGGAGAAGAAAGAGTAAGAAATTTACGTACGTTCATGGTCCATACCTTGATTAGAGGTTTAAAGAGCAGTTGCATGCCTCCATTCCATTTGTTGCATGATCCAAGCTGTGGGAGCTTAATTTGCAATCTGAAGGCGATTCAAGGAGGGATTCTTGCTATAATTATAAGTTCTAAACATAAAATAAAACTAACTTTCTATGTTTAAATTGTACACCATTCTCAGTGAGTTGCGTGCAGATTTTAGCAAGTCAGAAGTACGTACTCGTGCTTATCTTTTGGTGCACAAAATACAAAACAGAAGTTACTTTTCCTTAATTAGTTTATCATATGTACGGATGATCTAATCCCAATGCCTGACGTTGAATGCCCTTTGGTGGTATAGTGGAGCCTTTCGTCAAGGTTTAAAGTGTTTAACGCAATGGTCAAGGAGACCAGCAATGATACCTACGATGCCATCTTGTTGTCACTATATAATAGAGTTGACTTAATGAATCGTATTGACTTAGAAAAACAAAAGGAAGAATCTTACGTCGCAGATTAGTTGATAAGGGGTTCTTCTGGTTTAAGTGAGATCACGCGTTTGAACCGTCATCGTGTATATAGCCGTTTAAAACTTGAGACCAGAGCTTTGTTTCCTGCAAGAGGCCTACCTGATTTGAGCAGGGATTAGTCTAAAAATGAATAGTTTAAAGGTACCTTCTCATAATTATGACCCTCCTAGAACACCTCGTGAGTTAAAAAAAAACAAAACAAAAGAAAGACAGGCTGTCTCCAAAGTGTTTTACTCAATAATTAATTTACTTGACCTAATTAACCAAACCCATTTTTTTATACTTCCAAGTTTTATTTCACCCCGTGTAAAGACTAAAGAGACCACACAGCTATCACTATGACGCCATTCAAGCCTCTTCTTCTTCATGGCTCCACATGCCATGGGTTGTTTAGGGGTGGTGGGAAACCCATTACCCATTGGCTGACTGCCGTGTGCATCAAGTAAACGTCCATCTCCGATATTATCACTTTCGCTTTCCCATTATATGTAAGATTAGGCCTTTATGTCTCATCCATTTTGCCCTTCACATTTTCCACACAAAAGTTAAAAGCGGCCGGAGTCCCGGAATAGCAGTCAGTTTCAGTTGGCCAAGGCCACAAAGACGATAGTATATTAAATAAAAATGTCTAGAAGTTGACCTTGACGAACTTGTTCACTAAGCAATCCAGCACCTCTTCTTTGACTCTTTCAACCTTGCCATTCCATGAGTTAGTCTCTGCGTGCCTTTCACACTCACCAACCCAAACTATTATTTTCCAATCTTATAATCTCCGATTGTCTAGTGCCCAAAACGTCGTTTCATGTTTAATAGTCAAAACAATATTGTTTTGATTGGACATCATAAAATTAAGAAAAGATCTAAACTAAACTTCCAAATGAACTGTCATTCATGTTTTTAAATACCTAAACAAAAGATAATGTTGATTTTAATTAAATCTTTATGCACCAAAAAACTAAAAAAAGTTCACCTTCATTTAGAATCCAATAAATAAATCAACATATAATAATTGCATTACAAGAGTTTATACAAAAATTGAATTGGAAAAAAAATCAACCCTTAATGATTAACAACGTAGTCAATATCTATATATATATATATACCATTTACAATAGAAATTTTGGAATATACAAGACCAAATTTTCCTTGCAAGGTAATTTACATCAAACAAAAAAACAGCAAAGGCAATGCTATTTGATTTCAATTAATCTAATGAACCTTGACCTTTTTATTCTTCTGCCCCTATCCAAAGTGCAATTGTGCGTATTCAGCATCGTAATGGTTGGAGCAACATGTCATCTCTTGGCTCTTCTTTGGCCCTGTATGAAACGTTGTCTGTACTAGATTGACGCCCATACGAGTCCAGTGGGTTCCCAAGTCCTGAGAACCCAAAACTCCCAGGGCTTAGGAGCATATCAAATGTAAATGGTGTCTCCTCCTCAGAGGTTGTTGGTGGCCTCATATTCTGAAGAGGGTTAGCCATGGAAGTGTTAGAATGATGATGGATAGCTGCTGGCCTTATTGCCATGGCTGCTGTGGAGCTATTGCTCTTACCGGTGCTGTTATTGTTATTGTTTTCAGGCAATGGCCTATTGACAGAGTGACTGCCACTGCCACGAGCGGCTGGAACATCATGGTTGTGCTTCCCTTCGTAGGTTGTGATCACTGCCCTCAAATCGTGGGATGCTCTTTCAACATGTTTTCTAACAGGACATCCCACATATGTGCACTTGTAGTAACTCCTACAATGTAATAAATTATTGCCACGATTAGAGGATAAGGTACAACTAAGCTTACGTAACTACAAGACCAAAAGAAACAAAAGATCTAGAACTGGGATTCCATCATGATACATGCAACACTATCAATGAAAGAGGGACATTAGCAAAGCCCCTTAATATGGTTTTGTTGGGAAAGTAAGGTGTTATTCATAGAACTTTACATGAAAGAAAAAAGGAAATGCAGGATAACAAGGCAAGTGGCTTTTACCTTGGATTAGGATTTCCCTTCACCACTTTCTGCCCATATTTCCTCCATCTATAGCCATCATCAAGAATGTCAATGTCACTGGTGGTTTGAACCACTACTCTTGGCTCTCTCACTGTTCTGCTTCCTGGTGCTGACATTCCTTCATTCTCACCCTCAGTTTTCCTGATGCAAACAAATCAATAATTTAAGACCCGTAGCGCTGATTAAACCAGAAAAGCATTACGTGCTACGATTGATGAACCTACCATCTTTTAGGCTCAGGTTCAACTTCATCAAAGTCGTCACCTCCTGATTTGCTCTTTTGTGAATCAAACTCATCATCCCCTATTGACATAGAAGAGTTCTCAGGTGTTGCAACAGAGTCCATTTGTCCACTACCATGAGAGGCAAATGACTGATCTTGAATCTCATTCATCGAAGAAGTAGGAGCTTGAATTGCATAACGAGAAGAAGCTGATGAGGATGATCTCCTAGTGGACTTTGGCTTTGGATGGTTGTGACTACCCTTGTAAACTATTTCAGTAACCTGCCCATCTAAAGATCTCTCAACTTTCTTCCTTGTTGGGCAATTGGGATATGTGCATTTGTAATAGCTTCTTGGGTTTTCACTTCCTTTTACTTGTTTCTGACCATATTTTCTCCAATTGTATCCGTCATCTGATCTCTTCTGCTCCCTAACAGACATATATTGCTGCTGCTGGTTCCCATAATCAGATTGGAAACCGTCGTTGGCTTGAGTGTGCGTTTGGATTGCAGAAATCTCAGGGGAGAAGCTCTGCATCGAGGAGGACCTTTCGTGCTTAATTACACTTTTTCCCGAGGAAAAATCAACTTGCTTGCTAGGTTCTTGGAAACTCCATGGTTGTTGCTGTGCCAAGAAAAAATAGAATAAAATGTTCAGAGGGTGTTGAAACAGAACAATAGAGAATACAGAAAATCATGTGGGACACAACTTCAGTGGCTATTTACACCAGAATTTGTACACTTACAGATTGCAGCGCTATATTTGAAGATCGCAACATTGCTGACGAGGTAGTGGGTTGCTGGAAAGAGAAATCAGAGGTAAGTTTTTTATCTTGCTCGAGACTTTGTCGGTTCTGATCAGAATACCTCATCCAATTGAAAGCTTGAGCAGCATATGTCCCAGTTGTTGGAGATGGTAAAATCTGTTATAAAAAAACAGAAGCAAATGAAACTCCATCAATCAAAGGTTTCGATCCAAAGATCAGACGCCTAAAAATAGAATCTTTCTGTTTCCCAAAATATACAAACCAAAGCAAAAAAGATGAGACAACTAATCAGCTTTCTCTCAAATGCCTTCCTGAAAGGTACATATCTACAACAAATAAAAACCACTTACGTTATAAGAAGGATTCAACAGGACAGGAGAGTCTAATAGCTCAGCAGGGCTTAA
Organism: Erythroxylum carthagenense; assembly: GCA_026413575.1. Classification (NCBI taxonomy): domain Eukaryota; kingdom Viridiplantae; phylum Streptophyta; class Magnoliopsida; order Malpighiales; family Erythroxylaceae; genus Erythroxylum; species Erythroxylum carthagenense. Next base: position 7,036,198 of record JANZLD010000008.1, on the reverse strand, counting down.
CCCAGGTGGGATAGCAAAGTAAGTAGAAGGAGAAACAGCAGGAGGAGAGACGGGAAGAGAAGGTGGAGGAATAGACTTGAACTTAGGAACACCACTTCCACTTCTCTCTGCAATTCGTTCGGACAGTCCAAGTCTCTGATTATTACCAGATACCATGTTGTTTTTGAGTTCAACATCACCAAAGGCAAGGAGGTCGGAGAAAGAGGTCGTAGCTGAGGCCATGAAAGCAGGGTTTGTGGAAAAACTGAAACTTTGAGGTGGTGGGTGTGAGTTAGCAGAGGTATCTAAGCTCCCAGAAGGTGAGGCCATGGACATAGATAGAGAGAGAGAGAGTAAAGAAGAAAGTGTTAAGCTTTTCAACAGAAGATGAGGGTCTTGTTGTTTTTGTTGATGGCAGTGAGGGAAGTAGAGGGGAAGGTCCCGTATTGGGCAAGGTTTTGATATTGCAGGGGACGTTCTAGGAAGGAGACATGGAGAAGTTTGACCGTTGAATTTTCTATTTTCTATTTTATGTATAATATTATCATTTTTTTTTGGTAAAATATAATATTATCATTATTTTAAACTGTAGTTAAAGGTGTCTTTTCGTTATTATTTAATGTAATACTTATTTGATAAATGTATGTTTTCTTTTATTAAATAGTTATTTTTAAACAATATTTTAGTAATAAACAATATTTTTATTTTTCATTTTAAGACCAGGTCAAAACCGTCCGATTTGACTGACCGGTGGCTGACACTAAGATACTTACGTACATTGTACGTGTGTACATTTATCCAGATCTTGCTCCTTTTTGGTTCGTAACATTTGTGTTACGTATAACCGAATATCTGATGTACAAGTTCTACTCTGTAATAAATATTGCTTAAATTAAATTTTAAAAATTACATTTCATTCTCAATTTGACAAATAATTACTGGAAAACAACATATTATAATGAAATTTGATTTTAAATATGAATGAAAAAGAAAAATCATTTCAAATAAACATTTTAATTTATTTAAATTTATGTGTCATTAAATTTACATAATATTAACTATCAATATCAAAATTTTCTCATTTATTTCTCCGTGTTATTCAAAAGACATTATCTCATAATTTCATTATAAAAGTTTATAAGATTTCGATTCAACCCTAAAAAATTTAAATATTTCAACATTTTAATTTAGTTTTATCTTTCTGGTTTGATTTATTTTATTAACTCTTGTTTTAAAAAATTGATCAAATTATTATTTAATTAGTAAAATTTTATAAATTAATAAATTCTTATGAATTAATTAATTTTTATTTAATATTTTTTAATTAAATATCAAAATCTTTGATGAGTGTATATCTTTTTTAATCATATTTTAAACTCTTTAATCTTATTCAATCTTTAACTGATGTTACGATAGACTAATACCGATCGAACGTTTTAAATCTTAAACCTCTTATTTTATTAGTTTAAAAAACATTTAGTAAAGAGTTAACTAGAATTAAGATACATACGGAGGAATGTAAATAATTGCCTTCTTTGTGCCTCTACTCAAGTATTGCCGACTTTAACCAACATGTATGGGTATTTCTAATGAAGCCTGTATTTGAGGTAATGTTAACTTGGCTTAATTCCAAAGCAATCGGGTGTCAGGAATCTAAAGTCAAAATGATTTATTAAATATCATTCTAGAAGATGGCTCTGTTTCCCTAACTTGCAAAACGGGGCAAATGGTCCGTTGTCCGTACGATTTTCCAAATTTTCTTCCGCGGCTGTAACTTTTCTTTAATCATTGACGAATGCATGCTTCCAGAGACACGGCCTCTGAACTTTTCTAGGCAAGGAGGAAAATGAGTTCTAAGCTAATCTCACAGTATAGATGAGTTGGTATGGTAAGGGATTCTTTTGATTTAAATAAAGTCGTAGGTTTAAACCGTCATCATGTATATAATTGTTTAAAATTTAGAATCAGGGCTTTACCTTCCACAAAAGACCTATCTGGTTTGAACAAAAATTAGTTTAATTGTGTATAATTTAAAGATGTCTTCTTATAATTGAGATCCTTCTAGAACACCTCGTGAGTAATAAAAAAAGAGTTCTGAGCTAAAGAGTGAAGCAATCTGACGTTTCAAACTGAGATTAGTTAAGTTGACTACAGGAAACATGCACAGAATTCTGTAAAAAGAATGTCTTCTCACATAATTGATTAGCCTAGTTTTGAAAGGGTCGATCAAAGGAACACATATTGATGAAGAAAGTGTTCAGGATTCTTCACTATTCAGGAAAATAGCATGCCCAGTTTGATTTGAACATCAACACTGGTTTCTTAACGATACGACTTGGATTTCCTTTCTCCGGCAAGCTATTCAAATCTTCTGGTGGGGCATTTCCTCATTTATCAAGAACTTCTCCCACAACCAAAACACTTGGCATTTTCGTCCCCAAGGAAACGAAAAGGAAGACCTGATCATCCAAGGCTCATCTAAATGAATGGCAATGACATTCACTCTAGCAAGAAATTTACAACAAAATTCTAATAAAAATTATGTTGAACGCAAAGTCTGCAGAGGTCCAAAAATATACAAGGTCTAGCGAGAAATCTACTGATACTTAGAAAATAGAAGGTACTGGTTTGTTGACAGATTAGGAATAGATATCCTTGTATAATTAGGATTCCTTGTATAATTAGAATTCCTTCTTTAGTAGGATA
>JANZLD010000008.1:7008520-7021648 GCA_026413575.1 Erythroxylum carthagenense | reverse complement strand
GCATTCCTCAACACCTTCAAATTCCTTGTCAAAATTGCTCTTCCATATTCGAATGGCTTCAGCCAAAGCCCCATTCTGCATAAGAGAAGAATCATCACTTCTAAAAATCTTCAGACAGACATTCTCAATTCATATCATGCTTTCACATGCAACCACCACTACTTTCTTAACTTTTCCTTTTTATCACATTAAGAAAAGGGAGAAGAAAGATCAAGTATAAGAATCTTGATTTGTCGATCTTCCTAATTGAACATCACAGTTCTGCTAGTTATTTTTATTTACTTTTAATTGGAATGCAAATCTATAATTTGATCTATTTGCTATAAATGGCTTATTCACTTATGAGCCTCACCCAACAGCTCAAGTTTTTGAGTTGAATGGTTTCTCATATGGCTAATTAATTGCTGAATCTTCTGAAAATTTTTAAACATCTTCCAAGAATTAAATGCATCTTTGTTGGGAAACCTACAGTGATGTGTTAGTTTATCCTCATTCTTCACAAATATTCCAGTTCCAGTTTCGATATTTTATCCTCATTTCTTTTTCCCTTCAACATCCTACTTCTCATTCCACGAATTCTTTGCAATGTAATCATTTTTCGTCAACCTTCCACATTCACAGGACAAGCTAGAAGCTCATAATCCAAGACCAGTACCACCTTAACCAGGATAACAATCACTTTTAAAACATACATATGTAGCAAATACCTGATTTCGGACAAACAACATCATTGACATCAGCCATTTCCTTTGCTTCACCTCACTGATGCCTAGGCTTCTCATACAGTCAACATCCACAGCACGTAAAGGGTAAGACACAGGAAGACGAATAACCAGATCCATTCCAGTCTCATCCTTCATATATGTAGCAACAACCTCATTTGCTGACTTGCTTACACTCACTGAAAAGTTCTCATCAGCAAAATTGGCATTTTTTATCTGCATCAAGAACAAAATGTCACTGCTTCAATACAATCACTACAAAGAACGCCAAGCTGGTTTTGCTTTAGCACTCTTATAATCACTGACTGAAAGGGTAAAACTACCAAGAGTTATGATGTCTATAATTGACTCAAACAAATATGGGTGCCAGAAAGATGGTTCACACAAACTTCCAATAGCAACTCGATTGCAATACAATGAGAAGCATTTAATTTCATGTCCAAGTGAAAATCAGGATCTAGGGATCAGGCATACTGGAACGTGGCAATTGCCATTAAGAAGTACAATATATACAAGTGAAAACACCAATTCGATAAATATTTCCAGTTTAAACAAACCTGAGAGAGTTCATTCACGATCAGAGGAGGGCTGCACCACATCCTTGTAAATGACTCAATTTGAGATGATTTGGAACGGTCACGTATTTCCGTGAACCACTCTCGAACATAAGAAGGAAGAACTTGAAGCATCAAACCAAATAATGCTCCAGCAAGAGAAGACATCTTTTGCAATTCAATAGGCCAAAGAGATTCCACAGCAAACAACAATGAGCCTGTTTTGATGGCACGCGTTGCTGCACTTGCAGCTTCTGGCACGCCATCTAGAAGCGCCATATCTTTCTTTTTTGAAACATGTACCATGCATAATTCTAAAGGAATATGTTGGAAGATGCAATCTAATATTAGTGGGCAAGAAGAATCTTGCACATACTGGACCAATCGCTCCCTTTCGGGTGATAATGATGGCAATGACCATAAGTGTGATAGCAACAACGACCAAGCAAGAAAGACATTCACCTGAGAATTTGAGGACATTGACATTAGAAAAAGAAAGCTGCAACATATAAAGCATAAAAATGTACCAGTACTAATCAGGCATATTCACCTGCTCTCTTGCCACAAAATCCATTTCAAGAATCTCATGAGGTAACTTTTCGATCATTCCCAACAATTCCTCCTTCAAATGGACATTTTGTTCTGATGGCAATTGAAGACCACAAGTCTCCTGGTCACCACGACTATTATTATTCAAAGAACCTGTAGCTTCTTCTTCAAAGATAGCCCGATGGAAAAATGGTTCAGATGAGAGAATAACATAAGCAGCAAACTGTAATGATGGAATTGGAACTGAGGAAAACAGAACTGCATACAAAGAGCTGGTCGCCCCTTTACTTAAACCCCAAAATTCAACTGATTTAATGGCTCTATCTCTACAACGTGGTGGTGACTGAATAACATGTGAAGCAACCAACTCCCAGAAATACTGATTATCAAGGCGAGATGTAGCCACAAGAGATGCTGCTTCATGACCATAGGAGCTTGCTATGGCTTCAGCAATGCCTGTGCAAAAGAACAAGCGAAGAATACCTTCTAGTATTCGATCTCTCGTTGAATCCCATCTCCCTCTTCCTTGAGGCTCCACATCAATAACAGCTGATTCCTCGAACCCCATAACCCCACTAAGCAACAAAAATGAGACTAAGGCATTGATAGCAACAAGGACAGAAAGGTCTGAGGTCAAAACATTCTGCTCGAGGATCTTATGAATTTCAAAACTTCCAGAAGCAGAGCTGCTGCTAATAATATCATTCACGTTCTCTGTGAATTCCTCCATCACTACAACAGTTGACTGAATCCAAGACCTCGACTGTGCGAAAAAAAACTCCCAATCTTCCTCAACAAATTCTTTCCAGCAATAACCAACAGAAATTACCATCAGCTTTGACAGCATCAATTGACTAGTTGTCACTGATGCACAAGCAATTTGTCTTTGCTTTCGGAATAACTCAAGAATGAGTACTTTCTCTTCATGGCTTATACTTCTCTCAAGCTTCACTGATCTTGTTCCACTTGATGCACTCAAGGGATAACACGTAGCAACCAGCCAGAACCACTCTTCCATCTCTGTGACGACAAAGAAACAAAAAATCAATACAGAAGCACGATCATAAGTGGAGGAACAAACGTACCATTAAATATGAAGGATAACAAAAGATCGCTATAAGATAAAGAGGGTGACAAAGCAGAGGATGCTCAGTGCTATCTGAACCCAAATAGAACTCGGCAGCCTGTCCCACCTCCAACCAAAGCATATGTACATAAGTCAAAATGAGAAGGGAAATGAAAAAAACCAATCAAGTCTGTTCAACAGTAATGCAGAGCGGCATGCCCAGAGGGGAAAGAAAGAAAAAAAAAAGCCTAAAATGACCAGGCCTGCAGTTGATTCAGTGATAATATGATTGTCTAAATTAAGAGGATAACACTATAAATGCAGAATGATTGTTGCACACAAAGCATGTCAGTACCTTGTCCTGCTTGCCATATCACTAAAGGTGGGAATGACAGAATTCTTTGCAGCCATCGCTCAACAGTATCTTGTATAAGATTTTCTCCCAAATAATCAAGTTCCCTATCTACAGTAGATTCACCGGATGTGGAGCTTTTCTGGCATATTGTTTGCACAAGAATATAGATAATCGGAGGAAGAATTCTCAAACAGTTCCGACTTATTGCTTCACCTATGTAAAGCTTATCAGTGAGCATTTTAAAGATCTCCTCAGCTTTTACTGCATCCCATATATTGTCTTTCAACAAAGTTATAAGAAGAGATAGAAGACCTCTCAAGAATGGGTCTTCAATGCTTTCCAATCCCTCGCCCAAAGCAGGACATAGAACAAATGGACTTCTCGTATTACATTCTCCATGAACAAGTGCACCATTAAGTAAGATGTTAAAGACAGAATCTAGGAAGCTTTCTTTGAAAGAATAAATCTCTTTCTTAGCAAAGACAACCAGTTGGGGCAAGAAAGAACCAATAGCACTTCCACCAGGCCATTTCCATGAACATAATATTTCAGCTGCAAGCCAGGGTCGAGAAGTGAAATTTTCATTTGTCAGGTCATCTGGCAGAGAAGCACCTTGTTCAGCAATACCAGCAATAATTCTCTCAATCCCAATCTTTGAGATTAGCTTGTCAATCACTGAAACAAGCTTGAGGTTTCCAGATGCCTGCACTTGGAATTTAATTGCAATTTGTGAGTCATTACTTCAACTTAATACTTGATGATACTATTGAATGTAGTCCCTAAATTTAGCATCACAAAAGTACAAACGTACCATTTTCAACAGGCAGAAGAAATTCAATGCAAGAACTTAAGAATCCCACACAATGAATACCCAAAACTGTCCTCTGGACAAGGGATTTTGATGTATGTGCTATATGGGCATATTTATTATGGAAAGGTTTAGATGTCACACATTGCTATTGAACATTTTACATTTCTCATTTGAGCTAAAATTGACTGATCTAACAGTTGTTCCTACTACCAAGACAACAGGTCATAACGTTTTACCCCCTAACTTCGCGAACCTTCTTTCCTATGTTAAAGCACAAATGAAAACATGGATGATCCCTTCTCTGTCATAATTTCATGAAGAAGCTTCCATAAATTGCACACAGTTTGTTATAAAATTGGGTTGGATGAAAGTAACTTTGTACCATTAGCTCCCGAACTATCCATAACTATTACATGAACAAGTTAGCCTAAAATGTCCGTGCTCAGGGTGCAGCCCAAATTGACTTTCTAGTTGTAGGCGGAATTAAGGCTAGAAACGAAAAGCAAGGCGACAAATGGAGCACAGAAAACAAGAAGAATCTGAAACAAGATGCAGCACCAGAATCCAAATTAACAAATGATAAAGGAAATAATAACCAGATAGTCACTCACACATCCAGCAACAGAAACGTCTTCAGAAAATATAGTGGCAGAACTGTTTGAGGTGTTGAAATCAGGAACGATCCATGATGGCCACCCATCATCCTTGCTTAGTAGTTGGTCCAATAGATTCTGCTCCTCATTTTGATCATGACACAGACATGCTAGAATATCAAGCATCCATGAACAGCACAAAACTGTGATCTTATTTGCATTAAGCTTAGGATCCTTGAAGATAACAGACCTAATGAAATTAACTAAGATATTCCCCAACCTCTTCCGATTTTCAATGTTGAGACCCTTCCAGAATTCTTCAGTTATTGTACAACAGAAACCATGTAAAGATTCACCAAAATTTAACCTACCCTTTACTTGTCCCTCTGATTCTTCATCAAGCATATTATCTATTGTCGTCATGCTATACTCCCAGTCTATAATAAATACTGAAGCCAGGATACCTGAAACCAGCACAGTATCCTCACTGAGTGTGTTTAAGGAAAATATGCTACGGCCAAGTACTTCAAGAGCAAACTGAGCCATCTCAGCTGTGGTGACAGAGCTGTTGCTGTTTGCAGTGAAGGGGCTTGGTCCATCAAATAACAAAGAACCTGAATCCCTGACCGAACTTAAGGAGGATTCATAAATAAAACCCAGCAACATTTTGAAAACCTCTTTAAATATCAGAACTGTTGTCTTTCTGGACACAAATGAAAATTGATCTCCTTTTGAATCACCAAAAACAGCACTGCATATTCAGACATTAAAAGTTATCACAACCTCGAAATCAGAACAAAATGCTAAAGCCAACTTAGCCCTTTCTGGTATAGGAACTAGGATGTTATATATGCATAAGTAATTCCCATTCAGTTCAGATACAAAAACATATTAATTCATGCAGTAAAAAGATCAGACAACCAACCAAGCTATGTAATCATTACTGAAAGATAAGTGAACTTTTGGCACGCTAAGGGTAATAATGTTAGACCCCAAGGAGTGTCAAGACATCTTTTGCATGCGAATAGAACATATTGCCAAGCACAAACACTTCAAAAAAATTTCTAGAAACACTTGATCAAGGAGCAGAAAAAGTGAAACAAGCAACAAGAGAGACCCAACCTTAAGACCGCCCATAGCAGGCCTATGGTGGCAAACAGAACAACCAAGGAATTACCAACGATATATACTTGCAAATTAAGTTCTCTAATAAAACACAATATACTTCCTACACCATGGAAACTTGAAACCACATAATTAACCTAAATCAAAACTTCCAATATGAGCATCAAAATGATGTTTATATGTTCTTACATGGATAAACTCCATCTAATGTAAATGCTTCCATAATACAATTGTTCTAATTACTTTCCTCTAGAATTTAATCACTAAAAACACTCCAACCACATACCATAGAAGCTGAGCAGCAGTTCCGGACGGGAAAGATAAACAGGCAATAGAAACTGTTTCAAGAGGCTGGCAATGCCAGTGTTCTGGGTTAGACCAGTGTTCACCATTAGAATCTTTTGTCACTTTCCTCCTATTAATTTCAACTCTTACTTTCTCTAGAAGCATTGCCAAAGGAATTAAGTGGTCAAATTCTCGGGACTCATTCTGAGCTCTAGAACTTTCTTGAGCAGTGGCAAAGGATATAACTGCACACCACTGCTCAGCGAAACATTCATCATCATCAAGCAATGCAAGCAACAGGTCAAGTCTATAGCTAGTAGAGCAATTATATCCAATCAAACACCACGGAACAAATGTCTGTTTAAATACTTGAATGAAATTCTCAGCATTCAATTCTTTATCTCTGTTCTTGGGAAGAGAAAAGGGCTGTTCCTCATTAGAGATTGAAAGATTGTGGACAATCTTGCGTGCTCCAAATAATGTAACTGCAACTGACAGAAGTCTCTCACCATCTAGGTTATCCTGAAATCAAATAGATACAAGTTAACTACTGGAATAAAGGCCGCAAGTACTCAAAATCTTAACTCCAGTACAATTAATCTAAGTGCATATAATCCTTAAACATTTTTCCAACTCCAATTTACCCTATAGCTGAGGCTAAGGACGCATAAACAAGAGAACATTTCTCAATATTTACATTTCCCAATGCAACTACCTCCAACCAACCAAAAAACTCGATTATCTTCTTTCACCAAAATAACTAACAAATTCAGTAGTAGCCTATTATGAGGCCGATTTTAAATAAAAAATAATGGTGATCATAGTACAAATAGTTGAAGTAACTTACAGTAGATCTTATTAATGGGAAAGACTCAGCCAACACTGGTCCAATGAGATAATCCACAGGCCACATTTCACCTGTTTGTGCTGCATGTTGTTCTAATAATGGCAAAAGTCTAATTAGTTGTTCTATCTCAGTACTTCTTTCTGAGTTCTCACTTTGCTGAAAGAAAGCTACGATGTCATCCTTGAACGCCACACATACATTAGAGAGCAGATTAATGTCAATCGAATTAATTCCAGAAAGCATTCCAATGATACACTTTCCCAGCTCTTGTACAAAACCCATAGAGTACTTCACATTCATAGACGTTACTGTCTTTTGTTGTAATCTGTAATTTGAGTAATCACCAGAGGCTTCGAAGGGCTCTTTTTCAGAATTCCTCAAGTAGATGGAAAATAGGTATTCTTTCCATAAAAGCTTCACGAGGATACGTTGAACAAGAGTAAATTGAAATTGATGGATTGAATCCAGATCATCAAAATATCTGGCACCAAGAAAGCTAATTAGGAAACCAGACAGCCAGAAAGAAATATGAAAGCAACTGAATACAAAATAAGAGATTGTTGAAGAGAACAACCGAGCACCTAGATGCGTTCTGTAGTCCCCAAAGAAAGCACTCCTTAAAGGCCTGAAAGAGAGCTAGATAATCAGCACTTGCTGAATATGCCAGGTTCCTTCCTTCCCATAGATTATGGAAAAAATCATGAAAAAACTTCTCCACTGCTACTGTTTTTGGGGGAATGATGTTTAGAAATAAAATTAAAGCTGGATATGAGATCTGCTGAGACCCAAAGCACCCATTCTTAAGAAAATTCCATAACCGACCAAGTACAACTTTCTGAACATTCAGTAAATTCCAACTCTCAGGAAATTGTTTTGAAAATAATAATACTGCCTCCCACATTGATGAATGGCAAGCGGGATCTTTTTCCTGAAAAGCACCAAGGATGGCAGTAGCAACTATTTTGATAGTCCCCTCATCGAAAGCATGAGGAATGCTTTTAATAAAGCTCTTTAACACAGAAAATGTAGCTGATCGGATTGCAGGGCTTTGGGACTTTAGAAAATCAATAAAATATTTAGGCGATGAGAATAATTTTTCAGCAAAAGAAACAGCAGTCGTCCTAGCTTTAGAAGCATTCTTTGGTTCTGCAGCTATCTTATCAAAACCAGGCCTCTGAGGTTGTATCAAAACATCAAGAAGAGTTGACAATGCCAGTAATGATGAGGATATCACCTAAAAACAAAGAAACAATCAGAAATGGGGACTTCATCAGATAAACAAAAAGCTTACTATACAAATATTGCGAGTGGCTCCAAAAAGGTCATGAAAAAACAAAGACTGGACTGTATTATTTAGTGTGATACTTTTGTGGCATGGTAGGGTCAAAATTAAGGGATACTGTCAGTTAAAATATGAATATTTCCAGAAGTTAAGATATACTCAATGCTAATAACTGAAATTTGAAGTACAAAATACATGAAAAGGATCTATCGTATGTCTTCCCATAGGGCATGTTTGACAAGAGTAACTAGTAGATGATTTTTCTTCAGATTCAAAACAGCTAAATCTTGTCAAGAGAAAAGAAACTTGGGGGCTATCTATCTACTTCTCAGAGAGCAATTAGCCATAACTGCTCCAATAGGGCCATATATAACTAACGCCTAAGCCAGACTCAACAATGACAGCCAAAACTGCCCAAAGAATGGTACAATCCATCCGTAACCAATAAAACCAAGGATTCTTCAAACAAATTTGAAAAAGATTATCAAATTGTTAGAAAGAAAAGGAAAATAAAAGTCATCCTTAAAATGACTCTAATCCATCCAACATATTTCAGCCGCAGACAACTGGAAAATGATAAAAATGCTAAAAGTTACAGGGTGAATTCCAAATTAAATATGGGTAATGGTTCCATGAGAATTTTGTCATACATGTAACTATAGCTAAAAAAATTTATGAAAATTAAAATAAAAGAGACAACGAGTGCAAGCATCTACATGAAGCAAAAGGTTTAAAAAAAAAATTTCTTGCCCTTAAACCACAGAAATTCTTAAGAAGAAGAATAGGGACTGTTGCCAACTACGATACCCAGCTACTCTTTCTGTTATCTCTGGTGACAAAACAATAGCAAAGTTTAAACTCTCTTCATTTCCATGATTTTACACGTTATAATCCAACCTTTTCCAAACAAAAAAAAAATCTCTTCTAAGTCATTAAAAGAGTAATTGGTAGTTTGAAACCGTCATTCTTTAATATATAGAAGATTGGACACATTTTTTAAGACACTGGATATTAACCCAGTGTGATAACAGTTAAGTTAGGTGTGTTTTCCCTCAATGGAACTAGAAATTATTAACTATGAAGTACACTTTTGCAAATTGGCCATGCTTACTCAACCACAACAGACCTGCCGATGCATCTCTTCCAGCTCATCTGAAGGAGCTGTCTTGTCTGACATACCTTCTGGTGTAAGCTTCAGATTTTCTTCCAAATACACAAAAATCTCAGATGCACATAAAATGAGAGCATCTAATCTTTTCTCCTGTGACGGAAATGCTGCCTGTTGAACACAAAATATATATGACCGTTACTATATTCACAAGTAGATAATTACACACAAAATTCATTGAATAGAAGCATTAAAATGCTAGATTGTGTAACAATACCTACAGAATTAAGCACTTCTAAATTATTTTTCATAGCTTTTCATAGTATTGATAACGATATAATACATCGTATTAGATCTGAGTGGGTCAAATGGCAGAGTGCGTCAGGTGTTTTATGTGATAAAAAAGTCCCTTTAAAACTCAAAGAGAAGTTTTATAGAATGTGGATTCGGCCAATCGTATTATATGGTACAAAGTGCTGGTTTACTAAACGTAAACATACACGATAGTTGTTAGTAGCAGAAATGAGTATGTTTAGGTGGATGTGTGACATTACCAAAAGAGATACGGTACAAAATATGGTAGTAAGAGACAGACTATAGATGGCTAGTATTGCTGACAAGTTGAGAGAGAAAAGACTTAGGAGGTTTGGGCATGTGCACAGGATGCCCTCTGATGCTCCAATACGACGCTGTAAGAAAATAAATCTTAGTGGCTACAAGAAGAGAAAAGAAAGGTATTACAAGAACTGGAGGGAAGTGATCAAGAAAGATATGTCAGAGTTGGCCCTCACTGAGGCAGTGGCTAAAATTAGAAAAATCTGACGTGATAGGATAAGAGTAAACAACACACTTTAGATTCCTCGCGCCTCATCCTTACCGTATAGGAAGTCCAACCCAATTTCATTTATGCGTTTGCGGGTTGTAAGTTTTCAGGTGTAGGGGGAAAGATTCCCGCAATGGACGTATAAAACCGTAGAATTGTCGTATCCTCAGGGTCGCTTAGTGAAGACTCCTGGCGCAACTAGCAACGAGACAAGCTTATATGCATGTGAGTCTACCGAAAACAGCCTCTCTATTATGTAGAGGTAAGGCTGCGTACTATCAGACCCCCCTCCTCCCAAGACCCCGTTTCACTGCAAGACTTTGGGGTATGATGATGACGATGATGATGATGATGATGAGATGAAGGTAGTAGGGGAGTTTTAAGCAACAAAGGGCATTCCATAGGAAGCAATCAAGAAGATTGGCTCTAGATTATATAACTCTCGATCAACTCAATTGTTTAATTTTCATGAAGTTACTCCCATAAGCAATTTAGTTTCCAGACATTTGCATATTAAGGAAAAATTACAGGTTATTGAAGTTAGCGTAGATGAAGTTAAGTTGAAACTAAAATTCAATTAAAGCTTCAATGCCTTATTTTCATTCCACCAACACAACAAACAAACAGCAACTATATTCAGTCCCTCAGAACTCAATCTATTGTGTTAGGTGATAAATAGCGAAATCCCCAATGCTAAAGAGTAATGGCACCTGTAATGATTGCTTTGCAGCTAGAGCAATTTCAGAAACTGGATCGAACTGAGAAAACCACCAAGGGCCCATCAAAGATTTCAGATGTGGAGCTAAATCTCTTCTGCATAACAAATTTTCCACTATGAATGTAGCAACAATAAAGTTTATCAATTCAATAATAATAAGAACAAGAATCGGAGAAAATAAAAGCCAAAACAAACTGACAAGCTGCAAAATAGCTAGTAGACTAAAGGCTTTAGCAATAGTTTTTCTTGTCAACTTACAACTCAAGATTGTCATTTGGTTGCATTTCCAGGGCATTATGTTTTGACAATGTTGAATTAAAAAAAGTTTATTTTGATAGAGAAGGAATTATCATACCCAACAGACATTACAAGACTGGTCATCGTTTCATGAGTGGCTCGGCGAACTTCTCTGTTATAGTCCAATAATAGCCTTCTGTACTCAAAGGCCTAAAAAGGGAATCAAAAATCGATAAATGAATTAAAGAAGAAAATTTGTATAATTTACATGGAAAACGCAACAGGTTAATTATTTAATGAGATTGTACATAACATTTCATAACAATGATAGTCAAGTCCTAAACAAGTCTGAAGCATAATTTCAAAAAATGAACCAACACAGAAGCTCCAATTGTTACGTCCATGTGAAGTCATTTTCTACCAGAAACAATGAATAATGGAGGCTAAGTTCAGCTTGAATGTTCTTTGCCTCTAAATACATCTGGAAGTTAGATTCTGTATCTAATACAAAACGAATCTCAATGAATTCTATACTTAAAGATACATGACCTTAAAGAAGTTTAAACTAAAGATATGAAAACGGACAACCCATAAACCTTGTACATGACAATTTAGGAATCTCTTGAGATAAACAAAAATAGAGTATAAATAATGACACTTTTTTGGCCCATCAAGTCCCTGATTTTGTTTTTCGGTTCATCATCCTAGTTTTGTTTCTTCCTGATTCAGGCACTATCATTAACCAAATTAATAAGCCCCTGCTGTAAGTATCATAGCAATTATAAGACAGGAAAGATTAGAGATGACCTACGTCTACAATATTAGGCAATACTAAAAGCCCTCTCTTTGTCAATCTTTTCTCTGCTTAATACAACGCATATACATCGCCCAACGTTTGTAGAAAGACTTGAAAGCACAAGATAAAACATATGGAGCATACCCATTGAGGAATAATTAGCACTATGTCCTTTGCAGGCTTTTCCTTGAACAGAAGAGATAAAGATTGGAGAGCTTTAAGCTGTTAAAAGGCCTTAAAGAGAATTAGAAACAAAGAACCACAACCTATTTAAGTACTTGTAACTAACTAAAGATCAGAACAATAAAAAAAAGAAAGACTAAACCTTGGTAACAGGATCCTTCCTGGCCAACCTCTTCAAATGCTGCGCCACTTCACTGTCTATGTCCTAAAATTTCCAAAAACCAAAAGACAGCACCCAATGAGTAAGAAAGCTCCATAATCCGTCGTGCAGTCTCGTGCCACTTATAATACTCCAATTTAGTAGTAGCAGTAGTTACAATAATAACTAAATTATCAATTAAAAATCAGAAAATCAGGAGAAAATATCATGCAGGTTCACCAAGAAGGGAGCGGATTCTTCGCGAGCGAGAGATGTCTCAATCCGGGAGCCACCCACGTAGCCACCGAACCCAACGGTGGCCACAGAACCCGATGGCAACAAAGAAGCGGCAAGGCTATACAACACAAAACATCTCATAAGTTAACGCCGAGATCAATTTCCATTTTCAATCGTTGAAATTGACACATTAAACAAAAACAAAAAACAGGGAGAATTTAAGGACATAGACGCTACCTGCTGCTTGAAGGTCGTGACTTGCTCCTGCCACCTTCTCCCTTCGGTCTCCCCATTCTTGGTAGCCCTCGTTACCGCGATGACACGACGTTTTCCTGCTGGTTCTTCTTTAAAAAACCTAAACCCTAACTGTACAAAACAAACCCTAATTTCGTATCCTCTTCTCCGCAGTGATCAAAGCTTAACGGTGGAGAAGGTTAGGTTCTGGGTACAGGAGAGACTACTATAGTCAAGTGGAGTCGACGAATGATATGGGTCGGCCAATTTCATGCCTGAATTATTTGAGTTCTGTAAATAAATTTCGGACATTGAAGTAACTACCTTGCAAGAATTTTTAAAGAGTCTTTTTTTTTAATTAATTTTTAAAAATAATTTTTAGATAAAAACAATGTTATGAATACCGTACCGGGCTTGGTACCGGATTAGGCTCTGGAACGGAATTGTACCGGTATCGGTCGGTA
>JANZLD010000008.1:6991877-7001979 GCA_026413575.1 Erythroxylum carthagenense | reverse complement strand
GGGGTAGATGGAGAAGATTGGATTTCCGGAGGCGTCAAGAACTATTCTTTTCTTATTCCGACGACTCGATCTGGTTTTAGGAGAAGAAGCAACGCTGCGTGCCCTGAAAAGTATGTTGCCCGAAGAATCGGCAAAACCCAGTTCACCACGAGAAAGGCCCGGATGTTTCTTGGAGACAAAGAGGTCAACTGGAATGGGGGAGACAGAATTAGGTGGGCTTTGATGACCGGAATCAGAAGACGCCATTAAAGGACAAATCTTTAAATGACGCGTCTTTGAATTGTTGGCAAAGTTCTCGATGAAATTCGCTGGAGAAGATGGTAAAGTTGATAGCTTGGGGTGTGGAAACGGTCATTGGCGTGTAAAGTTACAAGAATCCGAATAAACCTTCAGACTCTTTTTAAAGACAACCAGATTCGATTGAATTGGGTGGGAACCAAGAACCTACACAACTTCGATTGAATTAGATTTCGATTTTTTTTTTTCTGAAATGGAATGGAACTCTTGTTTGCATTACCAGAGATTAGACCAGTACACTGACGAAATTGGCAGCAGCGTTTTGACTGTTCTTGTGGGACTATAACTTGTGATTTACTGATTTTAAAAAGCAAACAAAATCTGCCAAGACGTACTAGAATCTGCCAAAAAGATTACAAAAGCTTGGTTTTGACAGCGAGTTTGGAAAAAAATTTCTTCCACCTTAAGGCAAGGGGTTTAGGGAATGTTATGAATATTTGTACGTGTCGGCAATACGCGAATACTATTGAAGTTAGTATTGGTACAAGATTTTCGTTCGGTAATTTTTTAAAATTATAAAATAATTTTTAAATTTTTTAAAATTTAGAAAATAATTCTTATATTATATAATCTATAATTTTACAACAGTCATGTATCTAAAATTTATAATAAATTGAAATTTGAAATAATAATAATCTATTTATTTTTATTAATATTACTTTTCACACATTTCACATGTAGACAATAATAATAATTAATATAAAATAATTATTTATCATCGTATATAAAATTAATAATAATACAAAGTATTTAAATGTTACATTTCATTATATAATAAATAATAGTTATATTAAAACATTTAATAAAAAGAATTATACATATTCATGATTTTCTAAGTATTACAATAAGAGTTTATGTCGTCGAGAATATAAATTTTAACATATGCAACAAATATATAAGTGAAAATAATAAAATAAAAATTTGAAAATTCATTCAATCAAAATTTTTGCTTAAATTGTATTGATATCAATTCTCATTTGATAGAAAATCTTCGTCATCATCTTTATTTAAATTCATTGCACTAAT
The DNA here is from genome assembly GCA_026413575.1 of Erythroxylum carthagenense. NCBI lineage: Eukaryota > Viridiplantae > Streptophyta > Magnoliopsida > Malpighiales > Erythroxylaceae > Erythroxylum > Erythroxylum carthagenense. Next base: position 7,000,656 of record JANZLD010000008.1, on the reverse strand, counting down.
GATATATCAATACTTTCTCTTTATCTTTTAATTCACTCTCATCTATCAAATATGATTCCTCTTAAATCCAATTCACCAAAAAATTAATATGACCAAGGCAAATTGAATCTACGGAACTACTTCTATTAAAAATTATAGTAAATAAATAAAATTAAAATATTTAAAAATATTAAAAAATGTATTCACTTAATAATTGATAATAACATGCCTTTTTTTTAGTTTTAAATTTTATTGAACAAACATCAAGTCGTTCAATCTTTTGTATTCTAATCTATTTCTTTTCTTATAATGAGTGAATTTAAATGTGCTATAATTATTTTTCACACCCATTACACACATTGACTCAAAATTTATATTACAAGCATTTGCAATTACGAAACATTACTTTAGAATTGACCCCACCAAGTAACTTTAAGATAACAAAAGTAACATTGCAAACAAAATAAAGTGAGGACTAATTTTCAACAAGTGAAAATAGATGAAAAAAATATATAAGTGGATTCAGTTTGTCTCTTTGACGTATAGTAATTAGCACCTCAAGATCACTAAAAGCATCCTTATAAATCTCCATTAGTGAGCTTAGGAGATTTTGTATCATCTCATGAACAATAATAATTATAATAGCTAATAACATTCGCTATTAAGTTTAGACTTCCTTCTAAATCTTAATATGAAATAGACAATAAAATTAAAAAATGTCTAAGCTATAAACAACGAAGACAGATTATTGTGGATGGATGTTGTGGGAACAGGGAGAAAGAGAGACATAAAGAAATTGGATGGATGAATGTTGTTGAAACAAGATAAACACAGGTTATTATGATCTGTTCCCTTCTCTTTGGCATTATAGAAGAAAAACATGATCGTTCTAAGAATTGGTGGGGAGATGAAAAACCTAAACCCCATAGCTAAAATTGAAAAACTTGGGTTTCATTCAGAATAAATCTACGAATTGACCAATTTTCCTATCCAATCTATCAAGGATGCCTCACTGCCATCTTCAATGCTTTATGTTCACTACTAACTAATTCCAAAATGTAATTAGCTTCGGATAAAAGTTATGCACCAAAGAGAAGGTATTATCGTGGATGGCTAAAAACAGATATTTAGAAACCATGTGTTCAAACTTCATGATAAAAAATCGTAAACTTGAGGCATCGCTTGGAGCAACAAGGCTGCCATTGAGACATTTATAACCTGGTCTAAAATTCTCTCACCGACGAGAGGATGCAGAAGGATACCCTGCCCTAAAGATCACAAAATGCCATACTTACGTGAGATTTGACCTCATTGTTTGAGTATCAAGAATTGATCACTGCATGGCAGAACACGTTCGAGTTAATTATCTAACAAAAATTGATCATATCACTAACGTCAAATTGGTATACTTGGAACAAGTTCGTGAACCAAAATCTGTAGTTCGTACGTCAATGTTCGACCAACAAACTCATTCCCAACTTTCATCATCTCCACTCTCACCATGACAATTAAAATTATCACCGTCAACATTGTAATCAACATCACCTCCATCTACATAGTCATAAATCTCATCATCATATAACGGATCTACAGCTAAAGACAAGTGATGCCTTAAATCTTCTATTTCATTAGATTTGGTGCTACAACTGTCACTTTCTTGCTCTTCTGATTCATTACTAGATGTTGAACTCTCAACTTCTTCTTCCTCATCAGATGTCTCGTCAGGATATTCATTTCGTGGATGAGCTTCAACTGAGTGCAACCAAAGAGAAAGAATAGATATGTCAGGAAGGAGGAATTAAAAAATATGGAATAGGAAGTAGCAAGTCTAGTCTACCATTTGAATCTTCACTGTCAAATTCAGACTCATCATCAAGTCCATCATAAAAGTCCTCATCCTCAACTTGAACTCTGGATGGGACATATAACACTTTTAATGATGATTATGGTAAAGAGCAAGGTAAAATTGTAAAGAGAATAATATAACTTCATACAGAGGAAATGGGCTTGAAGCCTCCTGATCACATAAGTCCATGCCATCCTTCACAGTATAGTAGTCATAAACATAATCATCTGCAAAGAATGAATAAGAACCAAGATGCATCAAGAAGGCTTTAAGAATATGATTACTACGTTCTAACAATGGAAGCACCTCCAAGAACCATGAAATATTCCCCTTCTAATGGCTACGATCATATAATGTAATAACAAAATGAAAAGTAAAATTATATTATTTAAGACCATGTACTTGTTTTTCTTTTGGCTCCTTCATGATTGACACAAATCCAAAACGAAGCACTAGAAGTAATGATGAAGAGTAAAACCAAGTATCGAGAAAAGAGATTACAATGAAATCAAGTAAGTGCCAACCTTGCTCAGAAAGGTAGGTATGCATATCAGATTCGATCTCTTCTGCAGCACTTGGAATAAACTCTCTCAATAAAGGTAAATAACTGCAGAGAATCCTCTGGTCTTCCAAAGATATAGCTCTACAACAATATCACTATGATATCAAGGACATGCAAATAGAATAAAAGAACAAATTCCCTCATGTAATCACTTACTCGTGCTTGTGTTGCTCTTTTAGTTTTTCCTCAACATCCACACGAACAACATCATAAAAGTGGCACATGTCACGCAATGCTTCATCACCCAATGCCTGCCTATTTCCCTTACGACGACTCCATATTTGCTCGAACCGAGCATGTTTTGCCAATAACTATCATCAAGGAAGGGAGAAAAAAAAAAGCACTTTAACTTGGTTAAGGCTCCACCTCTATTTTAGGCACCTTTGGAAAATCCCAGACCTCTCGTGTCAACGAGATTTCTACTAGGTGTTATTGTTTGGAAATCCCAAATAAACATAGATGGACTCCAAATTTTAAAAAAAGGGCCAAATAGGATATGGATTACACAACAAGCATCCAAGGATGCAAGTAGATTCATAGGAGAAAGAAGATTTACTTGAAAAAGATCATTTTGTTCTTAGAATCGCCTGAATGAGTTGATTATAAGATACATACAACATAATAACATGAAGAACCTAGCCAAATTCATTACAGGTGTCACTTGTAAGATTAATGTGTTCAAAAAACAAGGACACCTGACTAAATGGTATCAGAAATATCTATTGAAGCCATTCAAAGACCAACATGATGTAACATGGTTCACAGCCCAAAGCAAGTAACAGAGTCAACTACATTGAGAAAATAACATGTAACAACGCTGATACCATAATCTATGAGCTACATGTAAATTTTGACCAAGCTGCCACCCAAAATAATATCAAAAAAATCATGTAACGCAAGCCATATTATCAAGTAGCTTATCAAGAACGGAACTCTAAAATCAACAGTTTAAGGCAACACATTGTAAATTTGTACTCCCCTCAAATCAACAAAGTAGCTGCCTAAGTTCCATGAATGACATTGCATGAGTTAGGTTTGCCGGTCAAATGGAAACAGTCAGCAACACCACTTACCTCTTGATTTTGTTTGGCCTTAGTCAGAAGCTCGCCATGTTTCTGTAGACATTACATTAGACCAAAGGCAAAAGAGTTAAAATTCTCAGTTGTTTTGGGTGATTGCTGAAGAAATACTTACATCAATCTTTTTAAAGGTCCGTTTTCTTTCGTCACTTTTTGGATTACCTTCAACTGAATCGGCAGACTTACTCTGAAAAGAAAAGCATACATTGATCATTAAAAATTAAAATGTTTCAGTTTCCAACGCCTCAAAGAAAAATTCTACAGCTTAAAAGCTAAAGCAACAAAGAGAATCAGAAACATACCACAAACGACTGTATAACGTCAAGGGTAGCATCTGAACTGCTAACAGTCTCAACATGCTGTACAAAAACTTTTCTAGTCTTCAACTCCTCTATCATAACACGTTAAAATTGAGTGTAATGCTCAAGAAACTAAACAAAAAACAATTTAAAAAATAAACATCCACAAACAACAAGAAACTACAAGTCAATCACACGATATCATTCAAAAACACTCATCATATAAATTCAAAGCAACACCTTTCCCAAGTCCAGACCCGCCACCGCCACCACTGATCGACAACTTCTCAAAATCCAAAAGCGGACGTTTCAACGGCCTCTCATTGATCTCCAGCCCTAGACATTATTAAAACATAATTTAACCATAGGGTATAAGAGCGAAAAACAAGGGAAAGCGTGCAACTCACAGAAAGCGTCAATTGCGGAGTGATTTGACTTGCGTTTAACCCTAACAACCACAGGCTTCTCCGATAGAGAGCTTTCACCGGCAGTTGCCATAGAAGATTCTGGTGACAAATTGTCTGAATACTTCAATAGCCTTCCCTTGGGGGTGGTACGTCTAAATTTTGTATTTTTATCGCTTCTCGCACGACGTCGTTCTTATTTAAGTGAGACGGGCTCTACTCAAAACTTGAAATAATCTAGCGGGCAATTAGAACTTAGAAGAGTGCCTATTTAGTAACGGCCAGGCCGGGCGGAAAATAGGGGAACAGGCTTAAAACTCACATTCGAATTTATTCTATTGAATTTTATAGGTGCGAGTGATTCTGAATTCTTATCCCTTAATTAGATGTTCGAGCTTTGAGGATAGAGCAACCAGTTTGACCAATACTTTATCTTTTACCGCTGCTTTTGTGTGAGCAATAATTAATTTAGGTGTGGATAATTTTAAAATGTCATTCTCATAATTAAGACACTTCGTAACTACAGCCAATCTAAAAAAATAGATCAATTAGAATGGGTGAAGTCAGATTTTTTTTAAGTATGTTGTCATTTTAGTATGTGTTTACTTGAAACAAGATGTTTTTTAAAATGTTGAAATGTGGTTTTAAATAAATTTTAGTGAAAATGTTTAGATCTAAATTATTCTATAAATTAATAACTTAAAACTAAATAATTATTCAATATAATTACTATTAATTGGCTTTAATGTATCTCCCTTACCGTTAATTTCATGTTGTAATTAAGAGCATTAGGCTTTTCATATACACCATAAGATCTAGTTAACAATAGTGGGATGTAGTTGAATGATAACAACAGTGACAAAGTTTACATTACTCTCTATATTAAATTAAATTCAACAATGTAAGAAATATGGCCTGATGTAGACCAATTTTTCGATAAGCTCGTATTAACTTGGTTTAGGATTTTTTTAGTTTAATAATATATTAAATTTTAATCGTTCATTTGATACTTGATTTAATGTCAACAAAAAAATGTATATAAATTAGTCCTCTCTCTACCCTTATGAAGTACAAAAAAAACAAATACAAAAAGACCTTGTTTGAGTATTGAGTTATCCATCAAGCTACTATATAGAAAGACGGTTAAGAGAGATAAACTAGTTCGTAATTGGTAAAAGCTTTCTCTCTACATCATGACAAATTCCACTCAAAGTAAATGATTTATTCGCTTCATTTATATGATTATTATTATACTCAAATTTTGAATGGACTTGAATAATTTATGCATGATTCATGATTCATGTATGATTTATGTCTTTAAGATTTGATTATTAAGAATAAAAAAACTTACAAACAATTCATTCAAAGACTTTAACGAGCTGTTTGGAAACCTTTAAATTGAATTCAATTCAATTACATTAATGAGATTGAATTGAATTCAATTTATACTGTTTGGAACAAACTTAGTAATAATATAATTGAATTCAATTACTCTGTTCGGAATGAAAATGAATATAGTAAGAAATGAGAATGAATATTATTATTATTATTATTATAGTTGGTTAAGAAAAATGAATGATTACTATTACCATTAACAGTAGTTGATTTTTAAAAAATATTGAGAAATAAAATTTATTATATTTTAATTAATTAATTAATCATATTGTAATTATTTATATTGTAATTAATTAATTACAATATATTAATTAATTAAAATATTGTAATTAATTTTAATAAATTATATCGTAATTAATTAATTATATTTTAATTAATGAATGAATTACAATATTTTAATTAATTAATTAATCATATTTTAATTACTTATATTGTAATAAGTAATTAATCAATTACAATATATTAATTAATTAAAATATTTGTAATTAATTTTAATTAATTATATTGTAATTAATTAATAAATAAAATATAATTAATTACTTACAATATTTTAATAAATAAATTAATTATATTTTAATTAATTATATTGTTTTTAATTAATTATTAATAATATTTTAATTAATAGTCTTTAGAATCCAATCAAGTGAAGTACAAGAGAGTGAGAAGTTAAATAATCCAAAGAATGAAAGAGTAAAAGCGCAAGACACTACCTCAAACTTCAATGTAATTGAATTCCTATACTTAGAGGAGTGAATTCAATTTATAAAAAAGATGGGTTTCAATTATATGCATGAATTGGATTCATCCCATTTTTATGTTTCCAAACAGCTGAATTGAATTCAATTCAGCCCTTTCCAAACGGGCTATAAATATAACATAAGTAATTATCACAATGAAAATATGGTATCGAGCATAAAAAAGAAATGTGCATTCCAATTCTTTTTAACCTTAGAAGAGCATAATTCTTTTTTTTTTAGCTACGAGGTATCTTAAGAGAATCTCAATTTTAAAAAGGGGTCTATAAATCATTTATATTTAAATTAATCCTCATTCGCATCGGACTATCTTATGATGTCCCTTTTCACCATTCATTTGCATCGAATTTTGGAACACAACATGTTTTCAACGTATAGGAATTATGTTGTACATTAATGAGGTAATGTTGGTTCATCAACATGCAATTTTTAAGATTTTTTTTTTTTGCTCACAAGATGTTCTAGGAGGATCCCAACTATAAGAAGATACTTTTAAGTCATCCACACTCAGACTAATTCCTACTCGAGTCGGATAAGTCCCTTACGAAAGACAAAACTCTTGCCTTAAATTTTAAACGACTGCATACATAACGGAAGTTCAAACTCGTGACCTTACTTAATCCAGAAGAGCTCCTTACCAACTCTCCTACACCATAGGATTTGCAATCTTTAAGATGATTCTTATATTACTTGTGCCTTTAATCCATTCATTTTAAATAGACTTTAAGAGGCTTGACAATTAATTCCATTAAATTTTAGATTAGAAATTTTGTATAATGATGATTTTAATCTAAAGTAAATTTTATCAATAGATTTCGAACTAAATTGTACTTAAATTTTTAGTCAAACTTATTAAAAAAATGATATATATATATATATATATTAATTTAATTAACAACAAAGACAATGACAATTATTTCTTTGGAAATTGTTATTTTTTAAATGTATATTAAATAAATTATATTTTATAATATATTTAAATTATATATTTTAAATAAGTTATTTATTTTAAGTAAATTATTTAATAATATTTTAAATAAGTTATTTATTTTAAGTAAATTATTTAATAATTTAATTCAATTAATTTTTATAAAATTTAACGTATCAATGTCTTCTTCTTAAAAGTTTTCAACTTGTCTTGAACGTACAGACATTGAGATATTGTTAAAGGGTTTTGTTCCTACAATTAGACGAATCATCTAAGCCTAAAAACCCGAAAGCGTGCTGGATGGTAGACGAATTTGAGCCCACAATTAGACGAATCATATATATGATGTCACAAGTGTGTTTTTTTCAAACAAAGTCATAAGTGCTGGACTTCATTATTACAAGGATAGTGGACACGAAGCAAATTGCAAGCAGTCAAAGTTTAGGAATTTCATGTCTTTTCGTATACGCCGTAACAATAGTGGGATGTACTCGAATGATAATAACAGTGACAAAGTTTACATTACTCTCTACAGTAAATTAAAATCAATAATGTAAGAAATATGACCTAATGATGTAGTCCAAATTTTCTATAAGCTCGTATTAAACTTGGTTTAGGATTTTCTTAGTTTAATAATATATTAAATCTTAATCATTAATTTAATACTTGATTTAATGTCAACAAAAAAGTGTATATAAACTAGTCCTCTCTCTACTCTAATGAAGTATACAAAAAAGACAAATATAGAAAGAACGTATTTGTATATTAAGTTATCTACCAAGCTACTATATAAAAAGAAGGTTAAGAGAGAAAAACTAGTTCATAATCGATAAAAGTTTTGTTTCTACATCGTGACGACTTTTGCTTTAAAGTAAGTTATTTATTTGCTTCAATTATGTAATTATTATTATATTCAAGATTTGAATGAATACGAATGATTTACGTATGATTCATCATTCATATACGATTTATGTCTTTAATGTTTGGTTATTAAGAATTGAAAAACTTACAAACAATTCATTCCATGACTTTAAATATAACATGAGTAATTATCACAATGAAAATATGGTATAGAACATAAAAAGAAATGTGCATTCCAATTCTTTTTAATATTAGAAGAGCATAATTGTTTTTTTTGTTTTAATCACCAAGTATCTTGGGAGAATTATAATCTTAAAATGACATCTTTAAACTATCCACATTTAAATTAACCCCATTCTTGCCGGTCATTTGCATCGGATATTGAAACACAACATGTTTTCAACGTGTAAGAATTATGTTGTACATTAATGAGGTAATTTTGGTTCGTCAATATGTAATTTTAAACATGATTCTTATGTTACTTGTGCCTTTAATCCATTCATTTTAGAGAGACTTTAAGAGGCTTGACAATTAATTCAATTAAATTTTAGATTAGAAATTTTGTATAATTATGATTTTAGTCTAAAGTAAATTTTATCAATTGATTTGGATCTAAATTGCACTTAAATTTTTAGTCAAACTTATTAAAACTATAGTTATTTTAATATATA
>JANZLD010000008.1:6957284-6984948 GCA_026413575.1 Erythroxylum carthagenense | reverse complement strand
AAGTTATATTTTAACTTTCAAAAAAATTATTTTTATAAAAAATATTTTTAAATTTTACAGTCAAACACTTATTTAAAAAATAACTTTTATAATAAAAAAAAGTACTTATTTGCCATTTAAAAGTTAATACAAACAGGCCCTAATTTAATTAAAAGTGGCAAAATATCTGCGTTTGTCCTTTAGACTAAGTCTTCAATTTTATGTGCATGCACCCGGCGGCCACCCCTCGAACCTTTTTGTTTCAGACCGCACAAAGATGTGTCATAATCATCAGGCCCTTTTGACAATATATATTTTCAAATAATTCGGTCATTTCAACGATGATGTCGACTCTAGCGGTTTAAAGGATAGAGAGGTGATCTGGAAATTTCAGGACGAAACAACAGACAGCCCATACAGTGAAATGAACGAGTGATTATTAATTTTTAAATCAAACCCATAACCAGATAAGCATACATATATATCTAACAGAGAATGGTGGAAAGAGCTTAGTCAGTCCAAATGGAGGAATTGTCAATTTCCTGAAGCCTCATGCCATGCCCGACCATGTGACTTCTGAGCCCCGCCGTGGTGTAGAAATCCAACACGTACCTAGTGCATTAAAAGGGCGTAGGAAAAGATTTAACTCTAGCTACGTTCATGCTTCAATTTTACAGCTACATATGTATCTAATTCTAAAGAGGGCACCACATAACCTGTACTGTCGAAAAGACGGACGCATGGAGCAACTTACTTGTACTGATGACTTCACTCGTGATGTAAGTGTGACGCACTACTACAAGAGCTGCCTGCTTTACACGTCCCAAGTAATGCTGTAACGTGGGTTCATGCTAAAATCTGACATGAAACAGAAGATAGAATTATAGGACATGCCTAAGGTAGACTTATTCGTGACCCAAGTTCCATATGCATCGCTGGTTCAGCAATCGCAACTTGTGGCCATTATTACTTCCCCTACTTCCGTAAACAAGTAATTCTTTGCGAATTCCTTCACGTTGGTCACGGAACTCCAGTTTCTTAGTTTGGGCTTGAAGAGTTTGAGGATTCTTTTTTTTTAAGAAAAAGAGTTTGAGGGATAGTAACATAACATATCACATGAAATATGTCTCATGCGTACGTCCAATTTGTATTTCAGTTAAAATTAACTGTACTAAGAAATCGCAGGCATACTTATAACTTACAAGACGTAATGAGCCCTACTTAGCTTAAAGTTCTATCTAGGTCTCTGTTTTTTGAGGTTATATATCTTCTATTTATAATCATGTCCAAACCCCGTGACAACGTGAAGCCAAAAGTGAGGTTGCTCTGTGTGCAATAATCGTAAGAGTTATCAGCTGTCCAAACCTGTCTCTTTCTTGTTGAAATTTTGCACATGATATCATGTGACTAGTCGGCTGTAAAACCCAAATCTCAACTTCACTTTCATAGCTAGGAGGAGTTCTCATTTTTACCTTGTTTATTTTGACTTTCTTACACTTTTCTTAAACTAAGAAAAGTAATCACGAAATATATAAACAAAATTAAAGGGAGGAAATATGAAGAGAAATAAAACAAACCTAAATTTTTGTAGAAGCTCAATAATCACACATTTCACTCCAATTTGTTGGAGTCACTTGTTCTAGAACATGACTCATTGCCTTTTCATCATAAGAGAATGACTGGTAATATTTATAAAGTCTATATCAATGATCTTTTACCCTTTGTTTCAACAGTGAACTAATATAGCTTGAAACCTCATGCTTGTCAATATCAAAAATATTGAACTTCATTTGTGAAGAATACGTATAAGTTAACTTTCTGTTTTTGTCAAATAAAATCGCAATACATATAATCAAATGAATTGAAATATTACCAAAACTTTGTCTAAAGCAAATTGGAGCAAGTCGTCTTCCTTCAACTGCCTGGTATGCTGAAGGCAAGACAATTCATTTCTTACAACGATGCCTAACTCGTTGGACAATTTTGCAGATTAGATCTTATCCAAAGGTTGACGTTGCGTAGGGTCAATGGTCACATACAACTTGTTGTTCATTGCAACATTCATCTGTTGCAACTCAGCTTCTTTTGTGATACGTCGTTCTTGTTTTCTAATGCCATCATTGGAACCTAAAAATTAAAAACAAACTAAACATGTAATGAGTAATTTCAGCATTAATGTAAATATGTTTAGTCAACAATAACTTACCTGAATGTCCCTCAGCACTAATAGGCGACGTTGATAAAGGTTGTTGTTGACTGTCTTCATTCGAGGATGCAATCATTGGTTGTTGAACAATGGGGTCAGATCGAGTTGGTTGTTGTGAGGGAGGAACTTCTTCGGTTATTGCCACCTTCCTTTGTTTATACCATATGCTATTATATTGAACAACTAAAACGAAATATGAAGATAACGTATAATCTTAACTCAAACATCAGTATTCCACATGAATATAAGGAGATCAGTAGTCAAATACTAAACATTCGACATTAACATTCCGTATAAACATAGGTGAAACGTTAAAAATATGCACCTGGTCATTGTAAATTAACATAAGTAAAACATCAACAACATAAGGCATTTATAAACATAACATTTCAAACAATACAAATAATTTATTTTCATTCAATCATCGTGATCCAGATTTTGAAAATCATCATCATTAAGTACATTATCGTTGGATTCTTCATCACTAATATTTGAACAAAGTGTCATCAATGTCATTTAAGTCATCCTGAGTATAGTCTTCATTTGCTTGTAAGATAAGATAGGCTTGAACTTCATGTAGTTGAACTACGTTATGATCGATATCTCTTTTATGGAATGGTGATATATCTACATCTTCTACTGGAATGCCTTCGTTATTGAACTCCAATCCAATTTCTTGATAGACTTCACTTGCATCCTTATCCAATTGACCAATATCCCTTTCATAAAAACCAAAGACATTCCTTTGTTGAAACTTTTGAACAACCTTTCAATTATTACCCAATACAGTAACATTGACGTAGAAAACTTGTTTGACTTGACTTGCAATGACAAAATGATTATTATCATACCATGTCTTATTAACATTTATGCTAGTAATATGCCTGTGAAATTTCATGTCAATTAGATCAAACCATTTGCATTAAAGTAGAACAATCTTCTTGTCCTTAATATAGTGCAAATCTATTATTTCACATATGACACCATAGAAGTCAATGATTGCGTCTTCATTTTCTGTACATTCTTAATTTTCTTAATTGATTAACATATATGAGGTATTCCTATTATAAATAACAAAATGAAAATTTTGTCTCTTACACTTATATATGCAATTGTTCTTGAATTGCTTCATTTTTTGGAATTACAAATCTTTAATTTTAATTTGATAGATAAACAAAATAAAATTGGCAAAATTTTAAAAATTTGTTTCATCTTTTTGTTATTAGTTGAATTAATAAGGAATGCAAACCACATTTCATTTTTACCAAATTCATCAGTAATATGATAACATATACCCTTTAGCCCTTAATCCACCATTAATCTTATTATTTGTATAAAAGATATATTTAATTTAAATACATGAGAGTTTTTGTGACGAAGTAAGTTTAGTCGCACGAGACCATTTCCGCGACCAATCACCACACTTTGTCACAAATGGTAGACAATTTGCTACCAAATTTCCATATCATTGCCCAAAGCTGAAGCAATATGCTTACTTTCTTAAATTTCTTAATTAATTAATATATAGGAGGTATTCCTAATTACTCATACAAAATGTAAATTTTATCTTCTCACTTATACATGCAATTGTTCTTCATTTGCTTAATTTTTATGAATGCCTATTCTTTAATTTTAATTTGGTAGATAAACAAAATTAAATAGACTATTATGTAACAAAACAGTAATTTGTAATGATGTGTTAGAAATAGTAACACACTAAATATTAGAATCTCTTATTAAATTTTAAAAAATAGTTTTTCTAAATTATAATAATTAAATTGTATAATTTTTGAAATTAGTTGTCTAAATTATAATAATTAAAATCTATAATTTTCTGAAAAATGTAAGTCAATTATAATTTATTTGAAGGGTCAAAAAATTAATTTGGAAATATTTTTCAATCGAATAATTTAATTTTTAATTCAAATTATGTTTTATTTGGAATAGGAAAAAAAATTTATAAAAAATTATTTATGGATCCGCGGGCTTTGGTGACGAACCATGTATTAGTCGCTACATCTGATGTTTGTTGACGAAATACAATAGATCGTAGCAAATTAATTAATAGTATTTCCAAACAACTACATTAAACAAGAAATGACTATTGTGCCATTAAACAAGAAAGACTACGTCATTTTATATTAGGTTTTCAATCACAACCACGAAAAAGTCTATTTCATTCTCGTTCAAGCTGTCAACATTTCTTAAAATTCTCTAACCTGCAAACCACTGTCTCCTCTCTTTTATTTGGGTTCTGTACTGTGGTCATCCCTGACGAAAAACCATCATTAACTGAATCGGTATTATTCTTTTGTTATATTTTATAAACAAACGAAGTTGTGATAAGTTTAACTTATACCTTTAAGTATTTATTATGAGTTCTTAATTATGCATTTGATGTATTGGTTGTGTTTATGGTTATGCTTCGAAGATGATTTACTGTCTATCTTTGTTATTTGTATATGAGTTAGTTTCTTCCCAACGATCTTTAATGCTTTCCTCATCAACGCTTCATAACTATTTGATGAAAGGTCTTCAAGAGTATTTTACTTTTATTCATTTCCATTAATAATAATATAGCACAATATAGATAATACTATATTTATGTATAGTCATGTCTATCTTACTTTAAATTCTAAATTTAGCATGTGATACAAACTACACAATAGATTTATGAAATTTTAGTAAGGGTAATTTTCATATCATTAGGCACATTGAAAATGTATAAATGCTAAATTTGACTACTTTCACTTATAAAAGAAATTGGAGTTGAACATATGATCATTTTCTTCTAAATCTACACTTGTAGAATATACCTCTTAACATTATTAATCAAGGAATGTCGACATAGTAATTAGTTTCGGATGGTACTAATTCATTCTATTGGGAGGAATGTGGCAAAATTGTCCTTACGAAAGAAATAAACAATGCGGAAAAAATTTATACTTCATACACTAATGATTGTTTGCCTTCTATGGCTGATCTTTTGCTTCAAGGTGTTTAGTATCATCCAAACAAAGTCACTTTCCTTATTATATACATATCATTTCTTTTTATGAAGCTATTATATATATTCACGTTTGATGGTATATACTACATGTTGTTTTAAGTTTCTTTGAATCTCGAAGATGACATGTATACCCATAGCAGCGGGAGCGATGTCACAACGATCCGTAAAGGATTAGAAAATGTTATTTTAGAAAATTCGTTAATTTCACAAATTTCGTCTAGTCATTCACGTATGCATGTCACTCCAATTTTGATTTATTTAACGGTTTACTAATCTGACAATATCTAAGTTTTATACTGATTGTGTTTTAGGTAATTCGTTTCGCATTGACAGTTCATCTAGAGAATTTATCTTTCATACTAAATCCAGTGACTCATTCACTGTATCATCTATAAGTTTACCTATAGTGAAAACGTTATTACAAGAGGGTGCGAAAAATCTTACACCTGAGAGAAGAACTATCACTGTTTTAATTGGTGCCTTCGAACGTGCAAGGATCCTTCTAGGAAATCCAGATATTGAGAACTCATTCACCTTTATCGACTCTCATGTTACTTGGAATTAAAAAAATAATTATATCATTATTATTTATTGATGCGATCAACTGGACTTAACTTTAAAGTTGATTTATTGTTGTATCTATAAGAATTTGTCAAACAACCTCTCTATTAGTTAGGATTCAAGCTGCGTACTATTGAGTGTTGATTGTTATTGTTCTTGCTCTATGACTATAAGAATTGTTAACCTTCTAATTCAAAGTTCGTAATACTCTATATATCATATTATTATATTAAACAATTATTGAAATTTTTATAACTAATTTTTGCATTGTTAGTAAATATTAGTGATTAATTAATACTACTGTTTAACACTTAAAATTATGTTGTGTGTTTTTTTTCAACAATACGTTGTAAACACAAATCTCCAATAAAATATATCTTAACTATGACATATTATAAAAATGTTAGTTTAACAATTTTGAAAAATGTGAACCCTTTGATGACAATTTTGACAAATGGTCATCAAATATATTGCAAATTACTGTGGAATCTTTGGTGACGATTTCTAAAAATCTTCACTAAATGTGGACCATTTGGTGACGATTTTCAGAAATCGTCACTGAATGTAAACCAATTATCACCAAATGTTGATCCTTTGGTGACGTTTTCAAATAACGTCACCAAGTGGTTACTTTTAGCGACAATGTAAAAAACGTAACAAAAATACGTAGTTAAATATCTACAAATCTTTGGTGGTGATTTATGAAAATTATCACCAAACATCTTTTTAGTGACGATTTTACATAATCGTCACCAATTGTGAATCATTTGGTGATGATTTCAGAAATTGGTCACCAATGATTTACTAAATTATGGTGAAGACTTCTGGAAAGCACCATCAAAAATTTATTTAGCAACGAATGTTTCAAATTGTCCCTCAATGTGGATCATTTTGTGATAATTTTAAATAATCGTCACTAAATGTTCACCATTTGGAGACGATCTTTGTCATTTATCACCAAGTGTTGATTCTTTTGTGACACTTTCATAATTAGTCTCTACAGATTTAATTTTAACGACGATTTTAAAAATCATTGCAATATGGTCACTTATTGCAATAATTTATAGAACGTCACAAAAAAATAACTAAATGCCTACTTTGTTGTAATAATTGCTCACTTAAATATTGTACCGAACTAAACCCACAATTAATGTATCAGGGTTGCCGGCTCCTACCCCAGCATTTTCTGGACAAAATATGTGCCACATATTACTGAAAGAATTCAGCTCAACTAATAGCTCATGCGGTTACAAGCATGCTCAAGTTAGGCTGATATATATAGGTGACGATGCTGACTTTTAGTACGACCTAATGAGTTTTGGTGGTGAAGTAGCGAAATTTATGGTTGTTGCCCGTCATCAATGGCGACGCGTGTGGATGTAAAATCTCTTGGGTGATTTCAGACACATCGCTTTTGGCTTACAGTTCTCATGATCACTTCCTTCCGATTCGTATTCGGTTTCAAAACCATTCTCAATTAAAAAGGAGATTGAAAAGAGTGCTGACGGTTAATGCCTCTTCTTAATTATCTATACAGTATGGATTGTCATTGGACCTATAGCTTGATAAGAAGGTGACGTTTCATCTTTATCTTCTTCAACTCGCTAAATAATGAGTTTTGATATATCTGAAATTTTCATGGCAGATGGTCTTTTTGTTATTTCAGCAAAACAGTGTTGGCAGTAATTTCTTGAGTAGATAATCTTATAATCAATCTCAAAGATACTGGATATATTAAAGTTATTTTGATTCGCTTTTTTTAGTTAACTCACGAGATATTTTTGATGGCCTGAATTATCGGTAATATCTTTAAATTATTACCACGTTTAGATTAATCCCCTCTTGTATCTTCTGAGATTATGAGAGACAGCTTAGCACTACTACCGAATATTTAATACTATTGCATACAATAGTAAAAGTCGAACATCTAACTTTAGTTGAGCGAAGACTAAATCCGATTTAATTATGAAACCCTTGACAAGACATTAATTAAGTATGATAAAAGTGGATTATATGCCTAGTTGCCCAAGAAAGTTAGATGTGGAATGGAAGTTTAGATTCAACAAATTGCGGCTAAGGATTTGACGGCAAACTCTTTCAAGACCACATTTTCAAGCATGTCAAGCTCAAAAATTTTGAAGCAAAACTTGCTTCTCACACTTGTGAATTCTCTCAGCCTTAAAACAAGAGACAAGAGGGAAAAAGAAGAAGTAGAAGAAGGTGGAATCCTGACTCAGGTCTATTTTGGTTAACTCCAAGGTATAGGTGAGTTTGTAAAGGACTCTTTTGACTTAAGAGAGGTCGTAAGTTCGAACTTCCTTATATATGCAGTCGTTTAAAACTTAAGACTAGAGCTTTGCCTTTAATAAAGGACCTACTTAATTTAAACAGAGATTAGTTTAAATGTGGATGATTTAAAGGTACCTTCCTATAGTTAGGATTTGCCTGGGATACCTTATGGGTAATAAAAAAAATCTTATTTTAGTTTCAAAACAAGTTTATTTTAAAATTATTTATATATAAAATGATATCATTTTAAAGATATAAACAGAGTTTAAACAAAATAATACAGACAGAAGATCTGATTCCGTTTGATTAGTAGCTGTTAGTTGATTGCAGTCCTTTTGTGGCCATCATTGTCATTGATGGATCCAATCCAACATATGAGAGCCTAGAATTCTTCGCCTCAATCCTTCCAACATGTCGTCATAACTTACGTAGATTGGACTTCATATCAGATTCGAAGAAAGAAAAACTTATTATTTTTGTGTTTATTTTAATACATAACTTATTATTTTTATGTTTATTTTAATACATATTTAAATTAATATTCTCTTATTTTATTTTATTTTAATATTTAAGTGCATATATACATATTTTGTTCATATGGGTCTATAAGTCCATACGTGTCGAGTAGAAGAAGTTTATATGTTGGGCTGTAAGGTTGTTGGTCTTTGCATAATCGACTTCGTCGATGGCTGTTTTTTTAATGAGTATTGGAGCCCAAGGAGAATAAATGTACAGTAGATACGTAAACAAACAAAAGCTGAGAACGTCGTCGTTCGATTGTCAACGCTTCTTCTCTCCCGATCTGACCTCTCTCTTTATCCTCATATCTTCTTCTTCTTCGTTGTTAAACCCTATAGCCAATTTTCCTTCTCCATCTTCAACTGCTGTTTTTATAAACGACCTCCATGAATCCTTCCCTCATCTCAGTCCCTTCCACTTCCTCTCGTCCGTTTCTCTTTCATTTCACTTCAAACGCATCTTCTCTCTCCCTCCATAAACGCCACCGGTTTAGAGTCTCGGCCTCCTCCCTAGCGGAACCACTCTCCGATGAGGTCTCCAATCCATCATCATCGTCGCCGTCTACTTCTGATGTCTTTGGAGGCAAGAGGGAGCTCACTGGGGTTCAGCCCTTGGTCGACAACCTTTCGCCGTCTGTCAGAGTCGCCGGCTCCGCCGTAATTCTTGCCGGCGCGTTGGCTGCTGGCTACGGGTTGGGGCTTAGGTTTGGCGGTTCTCGGAATTTGGCCTTGGGCGGCGCTGCAGTAGCTGGAGCCGCCGGCGGCGCCATGGTGTATGCTTTGAATGCGTGTGTGCCAGAGGTTGCGGCTGCTAGTTTACATAATTATGTGGCTGGGTTCGACGATCCAAAAGAGATTAAAAAAGAGGATGTTGAAGAAATCGCTAGAAAGTATTCTTTTTACTTTTTGTTTATTTTATTTTATTTGGGTTCAGAGTTGTTGTGAATAATGATGCGTGATTTCTTAATAGTTCTGAATCGTTTGGTCTTTCAGATATGGAGTGAGTAAGCAAGATTCTGCCTTTAACGAAGAGCTTTGTGATTTATACTGTCGGTGAGTTTAATTCAACTGTTTTTCACTCCCTTTATTCTTTGCTAGTGGTTGTATCTTGCAACAATGTTAAGCTCTGGTTTTAGATTACCGGGCATGGATTTTTGGTTATTTTCCTGCAAAACTTGTTCATTCGTATTCTTTGTGAGTTTATATTTCTGTTTTCATTCTGTGATTCATTTAGTTTCCCAAATTGTTTGTATATTTTGTTTCTTCCACTTAGGTTTGTGACCTCTGTTCTCCCTCCCGGAGGAGAAGATCTTAAAGGCAATGAAGTTGAAACGATAATCAACTTCAAAAATGCTTTGGGCATTGATGATCCAGATGCAGCTGCAATGCACATGGAGGTATTATTAGGCTATTTATATGCACACATGTAACTCCTTAAGAGAGTGAGTATTTTCTTACAAGAAAGCATGCAAAATGCTGATATTACAAGGAAACATACAAAATGCTTGAAGAGTGAGTATTTTCTTACAAGAAAAAATACAAAATGCTGATCTTTATATGTTGGATTTTAGATTGGTAGACGGATTTTCAGGCAAAGGCTCGAAACCGGAGATCATGATGGTGGTGTGGAGCAGCGTCGGGTAAATTATTTGTGATTCTACTACCCCTTGAGTGGCTTATGGCAGCTTTTAAACTGAGGCATGTTGCTTGACCAAAGTACTGATCCTCCAGTGCAGGCATTTCAGAAATTGGTCTATGTTTCAAATCTAGTATTTGGAGAAGCGTCATCATTTCTTCTGCCTTGGAAGCGTGTTTTCAAGGTCACTGATTCTCAGGTATCTGTTTTTATCAATAATATCTATTTCTAATGTATTCAATCTTAATTTTGCTGGTAAAAATACAGCTTTGTTACCATAAGGCTAGATTTATGTATGTATTATATCAGTACTAGGAATGGACTTGGTCTTAACAACTTTTCTTCCCGCTTGATTCTGATTTGCGACAGGTTGAGATTGCTATCCGTGATAATGCTCAGAGGCTTTATGCTTCAATGTTGAAATCAGTTGGCCGAGGTAAATGCAATCTGGCTTAAGGTCTTTAACGTTACTGTTCTTCTTTGTTAGCAACCTTATCTACATTAGAGGCTGATGATACTAAGCAGATTAGGATGTAGAGTTGGCTAAACTTGAATCTGGTGCTTTTCCTTTGTTAACAGACTTCTCTTTTAGGGTTTCGTTATTGCTCAGTGCAATGCTTTATATTTCTTTAGCATCAATATTTACTATTCCATCTGCTTTTGCTGGTGTATTATATTTTATAGGTGTAAATCTGTAATAGTAATGCATAAAAGGGGTTAGGAAGTGAAAGGAAAGTAGGTTGAGGCAATACAAATGGCCCAAAATCTTAGCATGGAGAAGTGACAATATGTGTTGATCTCTGCCTTGGCTTCCATCTTGTGGCTGTTAGACAGTTAGACAAGAAAGCTTTCTTTAATAATTTTAGTAGGCAAGTTATAAATTCCTTAATTCCAGCGTTCCCTTTACCTTATGTTCTAATATTTTGTTTTCAAATAGATCTTGGTGTGGAGCAACTTCTTAATCTTAGACAATTGCAACTCAAGTATCGACTCTCTGATCAGGTACCTCTCCTGGAAATCAAAACTTTGACATTTGATAAATTTTTCGTGTTTTCTTTTAATTGGTTTTGACATGGAATGATTTGTTTCTTACAGCTTGCAGAAGACCTATTTAGGCAACATACAAGAACTCTGATAGAGCAAAATGTTTCGGCAGCACTTGATGTACTTAAATCAAGGACAAGAGCAGTGTATGACTAATAACACTTCTGCACAAATGCATTTGATTATAAGTCAAGGCCTCTTGAAAAGAGAAAAAAAACATTGAATTATTAATGTAGTTTGGTTTTACAGAAACGGTATCACACAAGCTGTGGAAGAGCTTGATAAGATATTGGCATTCAACAGCAAGCTTATTTCACTGATGAACCATGCAGATGCAGATTCCTTTGCCCGTGGGACCGGTCCTGTATCTTTGCTAGGTTTGGATAAAACATAATTTGTTTCGTGTTGTGTACAAAGCTAGTTTGATGTTTTCAAAACATGCTGGAATGTTTCTTAGGCGGTGAATATGATAACGAGAGAAAGATGGATGAATTGAAGCTACTATACAGAGCGTATGTAACAGATGCCTTATCTGGTGGTCGTATGCTGGAGAATAAGGTGACCAATTGCTAGTCTTGCTCTGATTTGTTTGAAACTTAACTCTGTGTGTACTATATTATCCTTATGTTTTGATGGATGAAAGAATGGATATGGCCGCCTTGATCTGGAATCAGTAGTAAAGACATTCACTTTTCCTCTCTTTGTGTTTGTGAACATTATGTGGAAGCTAGGCTGGAATGTTGTTCTATTTGTACTTGATTTGGCTGACAAAACTGTCAATTTAACCAGTTATTAAGTCATTTTTCATATACTTGCATTGTCAGTGGATAGAAAGCTACAACGTGTGTAGTCCCTTGGCTTATGGTACCTGCAGCACCTTCTCTACCTGTTTTCTGGATATTCGATTAGGCTAAGAAAACTATTTGTGTGGGGCCTAATGTCTAGATTGCCTAGGCCCAGACTGTATGACATTTAATCATGCTTGATCCTAATGGCGGGGTAGAGTTAACAATCTGCCTTAATGTGAATTTGTTGTGGGTTAATGCTAGGCATAGCTAGCGATTTGGAGTTTACAGGAGATGCTAAAATGTGAAAGAGCTAGTTGGTTATTAGTGTATGATCGTCGATTTTATTCTTGTTTTTCTTATATTCCTTGATGTAATGTGGAAATTAAAATGAACTGATTATATTTATTTAAGCACCCTCTTTTCCTTGGTACTTGTGTGCATAGAACCTCAACTGGGCCTCTTACGTATGAACTTAGGAATGAACCTTTGGAAAGACAACGGGCTTTGTCCTAACACCCCTATCTTTAAATATTCTGTCCATATGATTGTTCTAGTTCGGATCACCAGTTTATTGAATCTTCTATGTAGAAGTTTACGTCTGAATTTTACTGTTATCTACTTTTAGCTATGACATAGATGATATTTGTTCTATTGGTGTTTACTGTCGTTACTGGGAATCTGCAGTCTTCATGCTGCATGCGAGTTGACCTTTCTGTTTTTTCTCTGATTGTAGGTTGCTGCTTTGAACCAATTGAGGAACATATTTGGTTTAGGTAAAAGGGAGGCAGAAACTATCACACTTGATGTTACCTCAAAGGTATATCGTAAACGGCTTGCACAAGCTGTTTCTAGTGGTGATTTGGAAATGGCAGATAGTAAAGCTGCCTTTCTACAAAATCTGTGTGAGGAGCTGTACTTTGATCCTCAAAAAGCCACGGAGATTCATGAAGGTAATGGATAATATTGAGTAAGCCTGTGACTGTTAAACGAACTGTCAGCTGTAGAATTTATTGTGGCTTGTTGTGATTGTTCTCATTGGTTGAGAAAGTGATGAATACTCTCATTGGTTGAGAAAGTGATGAATACAACTCTTTGGTTTATAGAAATTTATCGGCAAAAGCTTCAGCAATGTGTATCAGATGGAGAACTGAGTGAACAAGATGTTACTGCTCTGACCCGTTTGCGAGTCATGCTTTGTATTCCTCAGCAAACTATTGATGCAGTTCACTCTGATGTCTGTGGTGGTTTATTTGAAAAGGTATGTAGTACATCCATGTTTATTCTTTTGACAATCTTTTTATACCTTAATGTTGATTAGTGTATACTGGATCAATTGATTGCCTTTTCAATGGTTATCTTCCACCTGATTATAGGAGTTTCCTGATTAATTGACGATCACGTGTTACAAGGAATTAGGAGTATATAAGCGTGGTTGTTGGGGCTTTTTTGAGAAAAGATCAAGCAAAAATGCCATTGTAATAAAATTTCTGTCATTCTGTGTTGTGGGTATTAGGAGTTTGTAGTGCTTAGAAAGATGCTAAGATCCTGATATGGGGTCACTTCATAAAAATTGACAAAAATAGCTACAAATTGATTGCAACTAGACAATTTGTTAAACAAGGAAGCATGGAACGTCTATACTTTAATCAACCATAACCAAAAAAGGTTCACATGACTGCTTGTGCAGTTCTATGCTATTTATGGGGCAGGGGACACCAACATTGATTATGGTTTCAAAGTGTTAGTTGTTCATGGAAACAGAGGATTTTAAATATCATATGAATATATCTTCTTAAGAAGTCTTGCTTTGTATGTTCTAATTTTTTCTCTCTGACACAGTTGTGGAAATTGAAATATCATTTAGATGACCATTAAACCTGCACTGCAGGGTACAGAAACTTCATCTTCATGTAATTTGCAATGTTGATTCTTGATTTGGGTTTATAGTCTTTAATATTAATACTTTTATTTTGTCATATATAATCTGACATGTATCGGAGCACTGCGTTCCTTTTCTTCTTACTTTGCTTTTCCGGTCTATATGGACTAAGATGTTCAAGAGGTGCTGTTAGATTACTTTGCATGCTGCTATACACCTGCTGGCTTCTACGCTGACTTCACGTGATTAACATGGTTGTCATTTCAGGTGGTTAAAGAGGCTATTGCTTCAGGTGTTGATGGTTATGATATAGATGTCAAGAAAGCTGTTAGAAAGGCTGCACATGGTTTACGATTAACACGGGAAGCTGCCATGTCTATTGCCAGCAAGGCGGTGTGTATATACTGTAGCTTATGGACAAGGTATAACTACATATTGAGATTACCTTCTTTGTTTTGATATTATTTTTCTTAATCTCCAGGTCCGAAAGATTTTCATAAATTATATAAAGCGAGCAAGGGCAGCCGGCAGCCGCAATGAGACTGCAAAAGAATTAAAGAAAATGATTGCATTCAATACATTGGTTGTTACAGAATTAGTGGCCGACATAAAAGGTGAATCTACTGATACTCCAGTTGAAGAACCTATAAAGCAGGAGGAGAAACAAGATCAAGAGGATGAGGAGTGGGACGATGAGGAGTGGGCATCCATTGAGACGCTTAAGAAAATAAGACCTAGTGAGGAAGTTGCTGTAAAAAAGGGGAAACCAGGTCAGACAGAAATAAATCTCAAAGATGATCTTTCTGAAAGGGACAGGAGTGACCTATATAAAACTTTTTTGCTTTATTGCCTGACTGGAGAAGTCACCAGGATCCCATTTGGGGCTCAGATTACAACAAAGAAGGATGATTCAGAGTTCCTTTTATTGAATCAGCTAGGTGGTATTCTTGGTTTATCTTCCAAGGAAATTGTGGAAGTCCACAGGGGCCTTGCCGAGCAGGCTTTCAGGCAGCAGGCTGAGGTGATTTTAGCTGATGGACAATTGACGAAAGCCAGGGTTGAACAGCTTACAGAGTTGCAAAAGCAAGTTGGTCTACCCCCAGAGTATGCACAAAAGGTAATAAAGAGCATCACAACAACAAAAATGTCAGCTGCACTTGAAACTGCCATCAACCGTGGGAGACTTAATATAACACAGATAAGAGAATTAAAGGAGGCAAATGTTGAATTGGATAGCATGATATCTGAGAGCTTGAGAGAGAACCTTTTCAAAAAAACAGTGCATGAAATTTTCTCATCAGGAACTGGAGAGTTCAATGAGGAGGAGGTGTATACGAAAATGCCAGCAGATCTTAGCATAAATGCTGAAAAGGCCAAAGGTGTTGTTCATGAGCTTGCAAGGAGTAGGCTATCAAACTCACTGATACAGGCAGTTGCACTTCTGAGGCAGAGAAATCATCAAGGAGTGGTATGAATTTTGTTAATGCTTTGCTTTGATCATTAACTTAGCGTATCCGACTTCATAAATAGTGCTTTCAGCATGCGAACTTTTAAATATTTGTATTTGTGTGAGTGCTATGTTTGATGCGTTTTTCTCTGTTTTCAGGTTTCCACTCTTAATGACCTGCTGGCCTGCGACAAAGCTGTGCCTGCGCAGCCATTGACATGGGAGGTGCCGGAAGAGTTGGCTGATTTATATACTGTTTATTCGAGGACTGATCCGGCACCAGAAAAGCTGTCCCGTCTTCAATACTTGTTAGGCATAAGTGACTCAGCAGCTGCTGCTCTGACTGAAGTGAAAGATAGAATTCTCCCAGTTGGGACGGAGGAGGAGAAGTTTGTATTTTAGCTGTAATAGCATGAATGCTTACGTTAGAATAGTGACGGGGTGACGAACCCGCCCCGTATTTATGCGCCTTTGACAAGGAAAGAGAAAAGGCAGTTAGCAGTATTGAGTGTTGAGAGACGAGTTTTGCAGATTGACCGAATTTTGATAGCTGTGTCAGTTGAGCAACAAATTCTGTTCATATACATATTTCGTTCTTGTGTGAATGGAATGTGCAATGCTTGAAATTGTAATTGTAATTGTAGTTTTGACCACACCACATCACCAAAAACGTTAAAAGGGGGAAAAGTGAAAATCATTGATTGATTTGGTGAGAATTCCTCACGACTTGACATTTTCCGTATGACTTCAATCTTTTCTTTATGCCTCACTAGCTTTTTATTTCAACCATTGAATAGCCTTCGCAAAGGAAATTTACTCACTGTTTTTCGTTTGGTTACCCATGCGCTTGGGTTGATTGTTAAGCCTGAAAAGTCAAGAGAGAGGAAACTTACCAAAACTTCAACTGGTTAATGTCCGATAGTTAGGATTATGAATTAGATGATAAACTTGGTTCTAGTTATTTAGCCTCTTACGAGGTCAGTGTCGTCTATAAACTAAAGAGATTGAAATATCGTAACTTTTAAAGGATTAAATGCGATATACTGACCACCCTAACACAGTGATACTCATTTTAGAGCCAACTTCGGGATAATTGTTCCTTTGGCTTATACTAGAGACCCTTTAATGTGACAAATGTGTAAGCATAATTTTTTTTTAAAAATGTAATAGAATCTAAAAATTGTGCAAATCACAGATATTCAGTAATTTTCAGAATTTTATTCTCATTCGAAGATAAAGTTTTCAAATACTAACCTTTCTCTATTACTTGGTAATGTGGACTTGGTTCACAATAAAGTTCTTACTTAATTTCTCTTTTAGGATGAATTATGGAGTAACTGATAAGGTTACTCCTCTATAACTAAAAAGTGTAAATTGTGACCAAAAAAAATTTTATTAGACAAAGACAGAACTCTAATATACTTTAAAAAATGACAACTATCAATCAATTTTAAAGCTCCCCATTATATAATGGGTTAAAAGCCTAAAGGCCCTTTAATAAATTATTGAATCCCCTAGCTACCTTTTAACACGAGTTATTTAAAGGATTAATTTCTAACATTTTTTCACTTGACTCATGTAACTTTTATGCAATCTATTAGGTCAATAATTTAAACAATTATAATGTATAGTTGTCATCATTTAGATACACCAGTATCTTCAATAATCATAGTCAAGTATAAGATTAATAAGGGTCATGACGGTTATACATTAATAATTCAATATACTCCCTTCCATATACCACTATACTAGCCTTTCTACTTAATCATGATTATAAATAGAAAGTACATAACATGATTTGCCATTTGGTTCTACTCTCAACATCATGCACTGCAGTTAAATACATAAAGATGAAAAAAATAGAAAATTCAGAAATAACACATTCGTTAATGTGCAAAGAGTGTTAAATATATAATAAGAGTCAATACAACATTACTATATAATAATCATTAGAACATATAATACCCATTTTCTTTACATGACTATAAAATATTTTGGGTGGTAACCTTTTGTCAAATGATCAGCTAACATAAGATCGGTGCTAATATGCTCTATTGATACTCTACATTTATGAACTTCCTTTTTAATGATAAAGTATAAGATTGTTGCAAAATTATCATAATAAATTTTCAATGGGCTGGCTATATCAATCCCAAGTCCTGAAATAAAGTTCCACAACTATTTAGCATGAATCATGACCTCAAAGCATGCCTTAACTCAACCTCTATAGTAGTTGTAACAATTACAGACTGCTTCACATTCTTCCATAAGATGACTCTTCCAACTAACACATGAATGTAGCCAGAAG
This sequence comes from Erythroxylum carthagenense, assembly GCA_026413575.1. Taxonomy (NCBI): domain Eukaryota; kingdom Viridiplantae; phylum Streptophyta; class Magnoliopsida; order Malpighiales; family Erythroxylaceae; genus Erythroxylum; species Erythroxylum carthagenense. The sequence goes on along the minus strand of JANZLD010000008.1, from coordinate 6,967,283 downwards.
TATATTTCTTATTCCTACACAACCAGTAATGTATGAACTTGAGTATCCAACCACCTCAAGATGATCAGACCTACTAAAAGTAAAAATGTGTTCTTTAATTCCCAACAAATATCTAAAACTCTCTTTGCAGCTTTTAGTAATCCAAACTAAGATTACTTTGGTATCTCCTTAACATCTCTAATGTAAAACTTATATGTGGTCTCGTACATGTTTGAGCATATGTTGGCCTCTCAACTATAGATGCATATGAAATTGATTCCATTTGGTTATCTTCTAAGCTATTAATTTGGTTGTGTAACGTTCTAATTTACTATTAGAATCATGTTTATTCTTAAAGACCTATTTATAACCAATTTTCGTATAACTTTTTGATAATTTTATAAGATCCCAGACACTATTATGTGCCATATATTTGAACTCATCCTTCATAGCTTCTAACTACTTATCAAAATTTTCACTGCTCATTGCTTGTGAAAAAGTTATTGACTTATTCTCAATTCTTAAGTCATTTTTAGACTCATATAGATATGCTATATAGTCATCATAATAGTTAGTATTCTTTCTCTTTGAGACCTTCTTATTGCTATTTCTTGTGGTCACACCATGTTTAATTTCATTATAAATAGTAGGTTTATTAATTTTTATTCTTTATGATTATTAGGTGGTTTAATAATTTGTAGAACAAAAAACTTTAGTAGGTGTACAAGTCATAGAAAAGTACATAACTAAAGGGACTTTCTCTCCCATTTCTTAAATATCCAATATATATGATGTTTCACACGCACTAGTCTCACCATATTAATAAACCTAACATCCCAATTTTCACAATTCTTGTAATATGGTTAGGACAATATAATACATATCTTTTAGACTTCTTTAGATAACCAATGAAATAGCCACCAATTATTCTTGTATTTAATTTTTGTGTGCATATTATGATATCTAATTTCTGTTTGACAACCCCAAGCATGTAAGTACCTTAAATTAGGTTTTCTTTCAGTCAACAATTCAAAGCCAACAATTCAAAGCGAGTCTTTAGAACTACATTACTAGGAACCTTATTGATTAACAAGTGCATGGCAATTTTTAAAGCATATGTCCACAAAAAAAGTGGGTAAAGATGAATTGCATATCATACTTTTAACCATATCTAACAAAGTTCTATTACGCCTTTCTACCATATTATTTTGTTGTGGTGTGCCTAGCACTATGTATTGCAGGCAAATACCATGTCTTTCAAGGAATTTAGTAAAAGGACTAAGATTTTAACCACTTTTATCAAATTTATTGTAATATTCACCACCTCTATCAGACCTAACTATTTTTACCTTTCTATCTAGTTAGTTTTCAACCTCATTAATATAAACTTTCAAGGTATTTACAACTTGAGATTTATCATGTAACAAATAGACATATCCATAGCATGAATAATCACTTATAAAGGTGATAAAATATTTTTCTTTATTGAAAGTAGGCATATCAAATGATCCACACACATTAGTGTGAATTCTTTTAAGAAGTTGAGTGCCTTTTGTAGCTCATTTCTTTAATGTGTATCTTGTTTGTTTGTCTTTAATACAACTCACACAAATGTTAAGATCAGTAAAATCCAATTCAAGAAGTATTTCATTCCTTACTAATCTTTGAAATCATTATTTGAAAATATGTTGCAAATGTTTTTCCATAAGTAAGTAAATATATAATTAATTGAACTACGTTTGATAGCAATATTGGAATTCAAAGTCAATAAAGTTTCAGTGTAAACAATATCAAGGTTTCATTTATATAAACCATCACACAGTACACCACTATCAATCATGTCATTTTGTTTGTAAAACTAAAACCACCACTACTAAATTTAAAAGAGTATCCAGGTTTATCAAATTGGATAAAGAAACTAAATTCCTAGATATACTATATTAGCTCGTTTCTACACTAAAGGATTTAATTGTTAGATTGAGTCATATCAAATGAGAATCCATGAAGTGAATTTTATTTGCATGCATCATATTTGCATACATACATGAATCATAATTTAAAGACATTGTAAAGATAGTATATGCACTCAATTGACATATTTTAGGGTATGAAAGGTTTTAACTAATTATGATGTATTTATGTGTTGATTATATCTTGAATTTTGTTTTGATGAATTATAATTAGCCATTTGGAAATTTGACGTTGCAAGTGATTGATGGAATGATGTGTGCATCTAGTTTAGGAAAAATGTCAAAGGGTAAGATAAATTGATACATGAGAATTTATGTTGATTAGACTTATGAAATGATGACGTGGCATTGGGAATAAGTGACAAATGACTTAGCTAATTGGATGACAAATGGCGTGAATACATGAGTGACAAGTAGCCTAGGAAACTATGTGACAAATGGACCAAACATCAGGTGACAATTGGAAGCATGAGAAGAAGACACATGATATAGCTCTTCACTTGACAATTGTCATATAATGTGTCTTACCCCTCACCACACACTTGTACCTCATGATTCCCACATTTGAAAGACCATCTTTTTTCATGTTTGTGGTCACATGCTCTCTTCTTCTTCCTCCTCACTATCGATACACCACCACAATCTCTATAACCTTGAAATTTGCCAAAATTTTGCAGCCTTCATCTTATGATTGAAACCCTTTTATTTCCATCTTGTTCTTGGTGGAGGCTTGAATACTTGGAAGGCTTGGTTAGCTTGTTAATTGAGGGGACTTTGAGCTGAGCAAGTAAGTGATTGATTGCCCTATTGTGACATATGTGAGCATAACATTCATGATGATTGATTAGAGATGAATTGCATATAAGGTTGATGATGAAGTGTGCTTGGAATTTAATGGATGAATTGGTTTTGTTTTTTATACATGGAAACCCTAGGTTATAGGTTGTTTTAAGGATTAATTAGATTGAGAATTGAAGTATGTTGAAGGTGAATTACGCTAAAGAAAGGTGCTGATGTAGTGTTCTTGAAATGGGAAAAAGTTAGGGTTACATTTATAAAAGTGAATGAAAGCTTCTGTTTGGTTTTATTTATTTATGAGTTACCAATTGAATGATTTTGAATTGGAATTAGAGATAAATTGGTGAGGAATTGAAGTTTCTTCAAGGTATAAATGAGGTATAATTGATGGACTATCATGAAAGTGTAAGGAAAATGAAGGTAAACTTTCGGTTCCCTATCCCACGGTCGTGGGAATTGTATTAGTTCCTTCCCAGGATTATGGAAATGCTTTGAAGTGAAAAGAAACGTGTTTTAAGTGATGGTTAAACCATATAAGGATATGTTGCTTTACTTTGGTGCATTACAACATGACTGGGGCTTAAAATGAGCTTAAAAAGTTGTTTGATTAAGTGATTAAGTGTTTGATAAGTTTAAGTTGATAATTGAGGTTATAAATTAAGGAATGGATTATTTGATATCAATGTATGTGAATTTGGGAAGTATGAGTTGTTAATAGTATAAAGATGTTCTTATGAATGGAAATGCATTCCAAATGATATAAGTAATGAAATAGATATGACTGAATGAGAATTGGTAAATTGTGTGAATATATAATGCTGGAAAGGATTGATGAATGTATTATTGATGGATTGAGGGTATCCAAACTTACGTAAGGCATAAACCTAATTGCAAACTAGATATATATAAGCTATGATGAATTAATAATCAAGACTTGTGAATAAAGATACATACCCGGGATAGTCAATTGAGCATGCATTGAACATAACACATATAGATGTGTATGATTAAGTACTCATTTGATTAAACAAGTTAGTAATGTGTAATTATGTATGTATTGCATGATATAGAAGCACAAATAGATTGACAACATCTAGACATTGCCGGATTGTCAAGGCAATAGCTATCTGGAGCGTACTGTGAGTTAATCTAGATATTTTCTCACTATGTTTGAATTGCTTTTTTATTAACTTTCAGATATTGAACTATTACTAATATGATTGTGATATTCTCGACATTGTTGGTCCGAGAAGTTTGATGTTCAAGATTGTATTGGAAGTGTTTTCAAATTTAATATGCAATATGAAGTTTGTTCTCAACTGTATGTTGAATGCCAAACTTAGATATGATGAATATGCCAAATGATTGTGCACACTGAATGAAAGTTACTGATAGCATAATATATGGAATGATGCTTTTGATGATATTGATATGCATGATCAGATAAAGGAGTTGTGACCGAAGTGACCAACGTGCACAAAAAGCCATAGGCTTAACGATTAATGAGCCCGGTATCTATAATAGGTACAAGACAGTATCTGAAATGAGTTCGATATCTACAAGAGATAAGAGATAGTTAAATAGGCGCTTGATCACAATAAAATAAAAATAAAAGTGGAGTCTCATGTGCATTTGCATATATATCTTTACATGTATTATGTGAATGATTGTAAAGAATGACTAAATTGAGTTTATATAATGGTATGCAATGTTTGTGTACATGTTGATGATATGAATAATTGAAATATTTTAAATGATTATTTGAAATGTTTGTATTCATAATGGGTTTTTTGAAATATGATGTACACTGTAATCAGGTACTAAAATTTGAATGATCTTATATATATACATATATATATGATTTGATTGTGAATGATGTGAGATACTGATTAAACTGTGTTATATACTAGTGATGTTTGTATTCTAATTTGAGTAAGCACATTAATGATGGTTTACTTACTGAATTTGCAAAACTTATCAAAATTGTAATATTGATTTTCAGGTACTTAGGAGACCTAGCTTCTAAGACGATTTAATAGCAGTCTAGTATTGTCAATTTTGGAAACAAGAATGACTCAAAAGTCTGGTTAGATGATGTCTAAAGAGTTTAGTTGGAATGTTTTTGTTAGCCTTCCATTTCATATTAGATATTTTGTATAGAACAGTAAACTCTCAGATGTTTTTGTAATGTAAATATATGGATTATGGAATGTAATGACAAAGTAAGTTTATTTTTGTGAATGAAATGAGGAAATTTAGTCCTTTAAAATACTTATGTTTCTGTGATGCTATAATAAGTGAATATGATTGTTTTAACATGCCATTCTCATAGGGTATGTCCTTGGATGTCCTCTGAATATTTGGGTATATGCTCTATAGTAGTGGTGTGTTACATATACTAGGTACATAAAAAGTTTCACATAAGTCCAAATGATATCCAGTGTCTTAGATTAAGCGATAAGTCCTGACAACTATTGGATCTCTCATTTTGTTGCCCAAATAGATAAATCTTTCATTTGATCTTATGGTTTAGGTCATAAGGTATCCCTGTAAGGTATTAGAAATATGAGTAATACAACCAAAATCAATCCATCAAGTATTAAAAGAAACTTCAGTAAGGTTTGTTTCAAAACATATATAAGCATTAGGCTTACCTTTATTTTTAAACCATGCCTTATGTTTAGAACAATCCTTTTGGAAATGTCGAACCTTCTTATAGAAATGAAATTTACGTTTTATCATATTCCTTCTTATGAATATGAGAGGATTGCTCACTAATTTTCAAGGGTCTCCCTTCACTTTGTTCTTATGTTTCTTTCCACCTTTCCTACTAGCTCCTTGATTTTTGACATAATTAATGGAGTGACTTTTTTGATTATTAAGTCTAGTCTCTTAATAAACTAATGTACTATATGACTCATGCACATTTCATTTTTCCTTCATGGTTTTATAGTTCATTTGGAAAGGACCATACTTAGACAGTAATGGGTTCAACATGAATTGCACAATGAAGTTTTCATCTACTTCTATTCCCAAGGACTTAAATCTTGTTGTATTGTTTGTTATCTCAATAATGTGTTCTTGTATAGTACATGATCTATCAAATTTTAGGGTAATCAATATACTCATAAGAATTCTAGCAAGAGACTTGTCAGTAGAATGGGAGTGCACTTTCACAAACTTAAGTAATTCCTTATCACTCTCGATTTTGGAAGAGTAGACTTAATATTGATAACAATTTTCATTGTCCTATACATCATACTCAATTTATTTGGTCTTTCTTAGTTGATAAAATAAAATTTCTCCTCACCAATGCTGAAAACATTAAGAGCAAATATATGATTTCTCAGCTCCGAGTGTCAAATCTAAGTCCAAAACTCTAAGATAGAATTGAATTTGTTCACTCCATTTAGAGAAGTTCAATCCATTAAGCATCATAATAAATAAGAGATTTGGATGCATGTCAATAGTTGCATGAAATTAAATCTTGACATTAATGCTTTAAGTCATACAATAAGATGCTACACAAATTTAGAAAAAAACTTTGGAAATTGTATATTGATGTTCACCTTTGGGCAATCCATTAACATACTATATAACATATAATGATTTTCATAAATTGTATACTAATGTTTACCTATAGGCAATCCATTAATATACCATAAAACACACTATGATGCAAATATGTACGTAATTCAATAATCACACATATACCAATTAGAAATGTTTATCATCTTTGGATATCTAAATATAACTAATTAAGTATACATTACCTATATTCATTCTCATTAACTATAAAAATAAACAAACCAACTTTGAGCTATTTCAAAAATATTCTATAGTAACGAGTTTTAACTTATAAAATTACAATTTATTAGCACCAAATTATGAGCAATTAAAATTTAAATATAATATTTTATAATAAAAATACAAGTCAACAGCCCTAGTTGCATAGCAAGCGTTGGCATCATGCTAGTGTCGGGATTTCCCAGTGCTTGGTGTTGATCATGTCATTAGTACCAAGACTTTAGCAACTTTCTCTTTTTTATTCCACACATAAATATTAATTCAACATTCTTTCTTCATACATAATCATCAAACTGATGATAAACAAAAATTAAGTTTTTCTAAATTTTTTTATTAGGATTTATAAAGTTATCCAAGTCATCAGAAATTTACAGTAAATGATAACCATAAATTTTTTATAACTAGGCACTATTATCATATGTAAGCATAATTTTGATAACCATCATAATCTCGAGAAATGAGGGAACTTATAAATATTCATTAATATTTAGAATTTTATTTTACAATAAACTCCTTACTTAATCCGTATCTCTTTTAGCTTTCTAGTTCTGTGATAGTATTTTGTGAATAGAAGACAACTTATTAAGCATAGATAAAACCCTAATATATTTTAAAAACTGACAACCATCATTAGTTTTTAAATTTCCTATCTTAATGCGCTAAAAGTCCTAAGCCCTTTAATAAATTATTAGATTTCATAATTGCCTTTAGCCACTTAAAAGACTATCTTATTATTTAAGTCCAAGATGGTTGGTAAGCGATGATCTCAGCTTCCTGAATTGTCTATCATCATAGTACATGTACCACTTGGTCTGCATACGGAAGTTCACGATGAAAGGTTACTCAAACCCATCATAGTACATGTACCACTTGGCCTGCATACGGAAGTTCACGATGAAAGGTTACTCAAACCCAAGTCGCAAGTAAGTTGATAAGAGATTTTTTTAGCATAAGTCAAGTCATGGAATTTTCAAATTTTCCTCATGTATATAATCGTTTAAAACTTGAAATTAGAGTGGAGATTAGTTTGGAAGTGGACATTTTAAAAATACTTTTCTATAATTAAGACCCTCCTAAAATAACTCGTGGACAAAAAAAGAAGAAGAGATTATTCACGTGAAAATTTCATATGTTATGTGTTTAAGTGCGCGTTGCCATTCCAACAATAGTCAAAAGTCTTACATTTGCTACTTGAACCACACACCATAACCACAAGACGCCAACTTCCGGGATGCAACAAATCTTCAATTAGCCACAGATTACTTTAAAATTTTCTTATAGTGGTCATTTAGCAAACATTCAATATTGCAATCCCGACTTATCTCGTCAAAGGGTGTTTCATTTCATCATGTGAATCTTTAAGACCGAACAAATGTAGTTGTTGACAATTTTTATATCGTATTATTGGATGCCACTACTAAAAGCTTAAGAAGAGGAACATTCCGAAGTTCGGCGCATTAGCAAAATCTGAGGAGAGAAGACATTAAAATCGTAAAAAGGGCTATAGAACAAAAAAAGAAATGATAGTTTAGTTGACTTAGACTATTATCAATACACATACAGACATAAGTAGATTCTTCAATCAATATTTGTTCACATTCTACCTGCTACCGTCTAGTAAGAAGTAAATGCCACCTATGACATCTTTATTTGACCTCTTAGCTCATTCATTAGCTATATTACGCCAAACTTAATCTAACCACGTCAGACTCTTACTCCGCACTCCTTTTTTTTGGTTCCTACTTCAACTTTCAGGGAAAAACAATAGGCAATCACGATAAAAAGAAATGATAAACAAGATATGTTTGACTATGAACGATCGAATCAAAGCTTCATCATCGTCTACAACTTCAGGGACACGCTCCTCTATATATAAGAGCGCTGAGCATATGATCAGAATAACCCATCTCTACTTGGAACAATTACGCTTCACATACATATATAGATATCGCTCTAGTTGTGTCTGTGATACATCATATTATGGGGTTAAAGTCTGCGCTTTATGGTCTATATTTATCCTCGCTTTTGCTTGGAATAGCATACGCACAGCTATCGTCAAATTACTATGTGAAAACATGCCCAAAAGCACTCTCTACTATAAAACGTGCTGTATTCACTGCAGTGGTCAAGGAGCACCGCATGGGAGCGTCTTTGCTCCGTTTGCATTTTCATGACTGCTTTGTCAACGTATCTCTTTCATTCTCTGCATCTCTTCCTATTGCATCATTCCATGCGTGCACATAGATGTGGGCGTCACATGTTATGAGAATCTTACTAATTCCATATTCTACTAAGAATTTCTAGTAAAAAATCATGCAACTGTATAGTATTTTCGTGCATATTTACTGGTGCACTCTTTAAGAATCTTACCACCATACATTAGTAGCGAGTATTATGTTATTATGAACGGATCCTTTACACTTGCTGACATAACTGAATAATATCGCTCATGCATGCAAGTTAAGTTTTATCTGATATCTAAGAACATGTATATATATGTCTATGTATTGAAAATTGGTTATCAATATACTAATTTGACAAGGTTTTGCATGGCTGGGAACAGGGATGTGATGCGTCTATTCTGTTAGACGACACTTCAAGTTTTACAGGAGAGAAGACTGCAGGTCCCAACATGAACTCTTTGAGAGGTTTCGATGTTATCGATACCATTAAGTCTCAATTAGAGTCTATTTGCCCTGGTGTAGTTTCTTGTGCTGATATTCTAACTGTTGCTGCTCGAGATTCTGTTGTCATGGTGAGTTCAAATGTTATAAATATACAATTTACATTTAAAACCAAGCGGGAGCATAATGATAGGTTCAAGGTTCAAGTTTTAGGTGTTAAGAGTTTATACAATGTAGATGTTAAAGCTAAACTTTCAATTTATGTAGTTAGGAGGGCCTTCATGGACAGTTCCACTTGGCAGAAGAGATTCCACCACTGCAAGTTTCCGTGCTGCAAATACTGATATACCTTCCCCACTTATGGATCTTAGCGACCTCATATCTTCCTTCTCAAACAAGGGCTTCACCTCCCAAGAGATGGTTGCTCTCTCTGGTAATTAGTTAAGACGCTAACAATGTCCTTGACTAAATACATGATACATAGTACTGGTATCAGACCTGTAATATTTAGTATTAGTCTTCAGACATTTCTTAATAATAACAAACTACAAAGACTCTTGTTACAACTTATACCAGAATGATTATAGACAACAGAAAAGGTCTTCAGAATCACCACTCTATAATGACATGCATGCAGGGTCTCATACAATAGGACAAGCCCGGTGTCTGACGTTTCGGGACAGAATCTACAAAGGAAACAACATTATTCAGGAATTTGCAAGTTCATTGAAAGCCAACTGTCCGAGCACTGGAAGCAATGACACCCTCTCTTCACTTGATGCCATAAGCCCTGTGGTGTTTGATAATGCATATTTCATGAA
>JANZLD010000008.1:6861188-6877020 GCA_026413575.1 Erythroxylum carthagenense | reverse complement strand
CGACCGATACCGGTACAGTTCCGTTCCAGAGCCTAATCCGGTACCGAGCCCGGTACGGTATTCATAACATTGGTCATGACAATGCAAGTATCTATATGACTGAAAGGACATCACAAAATGGGTTCTGTTTCAATTTTTTTTTCGGACTGTTTTTGATCACCATTGATGGGTACCGTGTCATCACGTCGAATAGTTGTACTTCCTAGTCAATGAGAGTGTGCCATGGCTTATTTCCTAAATTTTCTTTGCGGTTATACATCTTACTAACATGGTTAGACATAAGATTTCATCCCATATCTCGCGGTTGATCAGGCCTCAAACTTAAGTTCAAGTTGCCACATATAAGCAAAATGATATTATTTTAAAAAATGTAATTTTGATTTTATAATTTTAATTAAAAGATAAACATCTCAACCTGGATTATTCTAATCTTGAAGTCGTTATGACAAGTAAATTTAGTTTCAAGCTAAGCCTCAAAAGAAATGATTAAGTTAAGCTCGATCCAAAACATAACATCGTTGGAAAATTCATTTTCCTTCCTAGTGATTTTAATTTATGAAATGCAGGAGGTGTGGACTTTTATTTCTATGATCACTTTTCTCATATATGTTGAAAGCATTCTCTTTATTAATTAAATTACGACTGTATATTACCAAATATATATAGATTTTGAGTATATTCTCTACAGATTAGGGTATAGTCGCATACTACTAAACATCTATAGATTTCAAGTATTAGCAGGCTTCTAATGAGTTGTTTATATTATTATTATTGTTTTTATACATTAATAAAATTTATAATATAAATTAATGATAAAATTATATTTTTGTTGAGGCCCGGTTTTGGGGATAAACAATATTTTTGTAATCAACTGAATTTTTATATTTGATTAATATTTTTAATAATATTATGAATTGAATAAGATTTATATATCTATTTTACAACAAGAAATTTGCTTTCACAGCATTCGGCCCATTCGAAGATTTGGATTTGAGAACAAGCCTCATCCGTCTACGTCGCAGTTGAACTTGAGCCTGTACTTTAAATCCAAGTTCACAGACTTAAAACAAGTCCGTCAGGTAATTACAAATGACCCAAAAAGAACTTTAAAGACATATTTTCTACTACCTCAATAATAATAATAATAATAATAATAATAATGATTAGTAATAATGATAATAAAATAGGGAATATAATAAGTGGTACGTTGGAAACGGAGGAGTACGAGAATCCGAGTTGTTAGGCTTAAAATGCGGGTCAAACAAGAGCTGATGGTATCGTTCTCTGGCTATTGAAGCAAAGCTTAAAATACTCTAAAACATAAACACCCATTTTAGGTTTCCCTCGTTTTCTTCACCTAACCTGAATACTACATCTCTAGAGAGGTATGTGCACACACCAAGTTTCGAGTTTTGCAATCAAAAGATTATGATTATTAACATTGTAAGCTGCAATAGAAGTAGATTCATATCTCAAGCTTCCTGATGTATAATTTAGTCATGTAAGAGGAAACTTTAATGGACTATACAATTTTGGGTGCAGTTGAAAGAAAAATAAGAGTTTGGTGTCAAAATAAAAATTTCCTGACTTTTTAGGTTGGAATTGCAATTTTCTAAATATTGAAAAGCGATTCTTCTTCCTTGCAAATTTCAACTTCGTATCAACGCCAACTTCGACTTTCGAGTCTCTTCCAAATACCTTAAACTCGTGAAAGGTGTAAAGTCAGAGTTGCTCTCTTTTATCATACAGAAAACCTGAAAACTCCCCAACTGCCACAATATATACGAACATGTCCACCACCTTCATGTCGTCGAAGTCGTGGGTGATCACATCTTTGCGTTTCCAGTTGGAGAGATTTTACAGATATTTTCCTAGGTCAAAATCCAGACATTATTTGGTCGTTCTTACATGTTTCTTATACAAAATTATCTGTCAATTTTAGATTTAACTTTTAACTTTTCGTTTCGATTCAGTTTAATAATTTTTATTGTTAAAAATTAGTTATTATTATTTTTATAAATTAATCAATTTTTTTAAAATAACATAAATCAGTTAATTTTTATTTACTGATCTTTTCTAATTAAATTTTAAATTTTTTAATAAGGATAATAATCTTAAATTATTTTTAAAGTTTTTTTAATTTTATTTAATCTTTATCTAATTTTATGATAATTTAATACTGATTGAATTATTTAAATCTTAAATTTTTTATATTACTAATCTTATAGCCGAGTTTTAAAAACATTTATATTTAGAATAAATTAGCAACATTAACGAGCCTGTAAATAAAAACGAGTCAACAAAATTTCTTTGATAACGCACGTGCATGACTTGGATTAATTCCACATATATTCATGTATTATATTTTAATTAAAGTAGTGCTACAAATGTGACTTTTGTGACGTGCCTTACGAATTTGAACTCTTTCGTTGAACTATTCAATATCCCATTGTGTTCGCACCTGTTAGAGGCTGGTTTCCGTAAAATTCGATATTATATATTTTAAATAAATTAAACAATAAAATAAATTTAATCTAACTGATATTTATAAATTTAATTTATTTTTATCAAATTATTAAATAAAAATGACTTTTAAATTAGAAATAGACTTTATGTCCAAAAGAATAAAAGATGCTACTTTTCAGCCTCTATAGCTTTAAGGTCAAAAGCACCGAAAATGCACACGTGAGCCGATGCCAACAAAGAAAATTACTGTTGGCTTTCACTCGCATTCCTACCGACTCTTATCTTTAACTCCATTGAAGTTAATACTTCTCTATATCCAACTGTTTGTTATTTCTTCATGTTTTAAAGCCATTGACATGCTTCTTTTTCTTATTTAACTTGCCTTTTAAGTACTTCTTTCTCTAACTCTTATCATATGTTTCGTCTCTACTCCATTTCAAGCAATATATCTCTCCCTACTTCGATCTAGACAGCCACCTAGCATGCTTGAATGTCCAGAGACAGGTAAAGCTATGGCACTGGGGAAAGGATAAGTACTCTCTCTTTGGCAGAAAGTTTAAGTTCAGCTCTAGCTGGTTCCAACTTAAGAGAGTTTTTATTTATTATTTCTTCCTGTCTTTCTCTCCGTGAAGTTTAGGTTTCTATAATAAAAGAAGTTCAAGTTATGCTGTTTTAATCAGATTCTTAAGCACGTAAGAATTTCTTCTTGTTGGTCCCAGGGAGAGATTTGATGAGATAGGAAAGAAGGTGAAGAGAGACTCTTATGAATCTTCGCGGATGGGGAGGAGACATGAGCTAGATCCTTCTGGGACTTTGAATACTGTTACACCATGTGCTGCATGCAAACTCCTGAGAAGAAGGTGCGCTGAAGAGTGTCCCTTCTGTCCATATTTCTCCCCTCATGAACCCCAGAAATTCGCAGCTGTTCACAAAGTTTTTGGTGCAAGCAACGTCTCCAAGATGTTAATGGTAATTTAATTAACCCAAATCCCATCTACCAATTGTTTCCTGTGTTCTGTTCCTCATGATTTCATTGTATTTACAGTTTCATCAATTTTTTGGGATTATCCAGGAGGTTCCTGAAAGCCAAAGGGCTGATACAGCAAACAGTCTGGTTTATGAGGCAAACTTGAGGATGAGAGACCCTGTTTATGGTTGCATGGCTGCAATTTCAGCCCTACAACAGCAGATTCAAGCTTTGCAAGCCGAACTTAATGCAGTGAGAGCAGAGATACTCAGGTACAAATATAGAGAGGCTACTAACAACTTAATCTCTTCTAGTCAAGCTGCTATTATTTCTTCTGGGGCTGTCTCAGGTGCTGCACATTCACCACCAATTCTCCCTTCAGTTCAACTGCCGCCTCCACCGCCTCCTCCTCCTCCTCCACCTCCCTCCTCTATTGTCTCCTCGTCTTCATCGTCTCCTGCTTCTTCTCTATATACATCAACTAGCACAACAGGTTTTAGCTCTATTTCTAGTGACAATGTTCAATATTTTGACTGACCATTATGTGAACATTCATACGTTTGATCCATTTGAATTGGGAAATAACCTAGTTCGAATTTTGATAGCGTAGCAATGAAGTCTAATCCCATCTTATGTAATTGTTTTATCGCCTCTGCATATGATAATTGACGATGGGCATATATAAATGTAAGAAATTAACAACTTTGACATATATAAACGCTTGGTGGTTGTGATAATATCTAAGGACTAGGCGAAGTCAGAATCTCTGAATTGAGAATAATCATATCATATTTTTGTTTCTGTCATTTATGTGAATATATATCTTGATGGAGCCCATACAATCTCCATTCAGTAACTAGTAAGTGACAGCTACCTCACAACCTTAAATGTATGCATGTGGTTTGGTCTGATTTGTACAACTCTTACACTAAAGCGACAGCTATCTACAGCCACACATGTTTGAAAGCTTAGAGGCCTGGTAATTGGTTCAGTGATATTAGTACTAACTTGGGACTAGCAAATCAAAAGAAAGGAATTTGGTGTGCATCCTGTATAGTTATAGTTTTACACTTTGAAGTTTTCAATACGACTCTGGAGTTGAATTGCACTTTTAAGTTCTATACAGTCATTGACAAGCTTGACCCATCAGGCCAGCTTTAAAATGATAATGGTACTCTATAATCTTTAAACTAGATCGTCCATGCCCATAGAGGCTAAACTATGTGAACCGTGTGTTTTAGGGTAGCTAAACTGTGTGATTTTAGTGAAAAACTGATTAGCTTCTGCTCAGCTAATCTATACGTGGGATAAATAGAACAAAAATGTCTTCAGTCGTTTATGTTATCAGTTATAGAACATTGAGCCAGTATAAGTTGAACACATGGTATTGTATGGAAATTTTGTCTGCCGTAATATATTTACTTATTCTGATTGTGGGCAGAAATTTATGGGATAAAAAAGTCAACCAAAGTGGGTTTAGAGGAGTCTGTAGCTTGTACACTCTAGATGTAATTATTCCAACCTTTCCTACTTTTTATACAACTCGCCGCCTATAGATCATCATCTACCTGCACATCTCTTATGTTCTCATTCTGCTGCGGTCCTTCTTTTCTTTCTCTTTTCATTTTTCTTTTCTTCAAACCTCAGCATCGCCACGATCTGCCTCTTCAACCCTTGTTTCTTATTTCTTTTTGACAATTCTTGGTCGAATTCATGAAGAAGCTGGAGCTAAAGTCGAAGTTTAGATATTTAAAAAGATTTTTCAGATTTTTCTTGGTCACAAGGCATTGAGTTTACTTGTCGTGTTGAGCTAAATCTACAAGTGGAAGAAGCAAACACAAGAAGAAATCTAAGATGGGAAAATAGAATGCATGTCAAAATGTCATATACATCCAAAACCTAACCCTATTCTAGTATAGCGACGGAATTTGGTTTCACGTCACCGTAGCTTCTAATATTCTCTTCTTGTCGTTTCTTCACAGCCGAGAAAACAATTATTGAATATAAAACCCTGAACCTCGTTTCAGGAATTGCCACTTGTTTTATGCACGATCTCCTATATCTCTCTGCAAATCTTAGATCTCTTGAGATTTAAGTTGAGGAAACGGTTCAATGTCAACTACCGGTCAAGCTCAATAAAATAAAATGGCCATCAGATCACCAGATGATGGCATTTACGTGGTGTGGACGAATTCTATTATATGTATTTGTCAACAAGTCAATAGAATAAGGTTACGAGATTAATATCAAGATTCCTCTGTTTATTAAGGAGTGATTGCTTGTGTGTTTTTCTCGGCAAAAGAACATATACTCAGAGATTTCACATGGGTTTAATTTAGTACAGTTTTGAACAAAGCTTAGACAATAGCCTCATGGTCACATGCAGGGTTATGTTTACTAAACACAAGCTCGTTACTACTGCTTTCACGATAGAAATATACTGGAATCAATTTTTTTTTAGAAGTTTTACTTTAGAAGATCATCAATTAGTTTCTAAATGAACTTACAATAATAAAATTAAGGATAAAAGATAAAATTCTCTTGTAATTTAAAAAAATTAAAAAAATTCTCAATTTTTTAAGTTTCCAAATTTCTAAAAAACTTTTCTTAAATTTTAGTTTACAATAATGACGAAATATACACAATATGAATATTAGATGTGGATTAATCAAATGTTATTTATATTACGATTCAACTTAACTCTAAAATTTGAACCAATCTAATTGAATTAGGCTCAAACTAATAATTTATTATAATTATCTTAAATTATTAATTGAAGTCGAATTTAATTTATTTGAGTCAAATTTAAGAACTAAGTTGAGTTATCATATTAGCAACATCTAATTAATTCACGTATGATATTCATACTGTGTGTATTTTATCTTTTTTTTCTTAGTTAAAATTTAAGAGAAATGAGAGTTTTTTTTCTAATTTTTACTTTGCATACTTAAGTGAATTATGGAAATACATAATGTGGACTTATGCATTACCAACTTAACTATCGTTAATTAATTTTGTAAGAAGGTAACTAATTAGAAATGCGGGCAACAATTATCCTTAATTAATTTATTACAAGTTTTAACTTTTAAGAAGGTGATTAATTAGAACTTAGGACACCTTAAACCTATATATTACAGTTTGATTGATCTTATTATTTGAATAGGTAATTTTAATTTATTAACTAATTTATCCAAAATATATATGTTATGAGCTATTATATAGACTAAACTGTTTATGTAACCACGATTTATGTGAGGCCATGTTGTCATCGCATGATGGATTTGTAAGCTATAATTGAGTCCAAATGAATACTTGTTTCTTCTACTCACAAAATTACAGACTGAGCTTGACGATCCATTGCTTAGAAATATGCGATGAGAACATTTTCACATGCCTCCACGAGACGACTTAAACAATAATTCGCATCTCTTTTAAACACGAAATTCAATTGCCATGTTTGAGTGGGCACCGCTAATCTTAGAATAATTAAATTTTATTTGACTTTCATAGAGAGTACTTTCTAAAAAATAATTCATCGTCCATCTTGAATGTACGTGCCATTTAAATATCATATAACAGAAAAAGTGTTATAGTTAATTAGTTTTACATACATCTTTAATCATGTTGTCAAAAAAAGAAAATTCATACACTATATCTATATCTAGAAAAACAATATTTTTATTGTTTTGGACATTATAATAAATTCATACGCACACACAAACACACACATATATATGATTTAAGACTTCTTAAATCATTCTTATTTATATTCTAGACGGTGGATTATAGTTTTTTTTTATAGTTAATATAGGTGTAGCTATAGTTTCAAAAAAATCATAATTGACCTTAATAATAGTTATAATATTATCTAATAATAGCCTTGTTTGGTAAATAATTTATCATATTTTTTTGGTGGATTGAAAGGTATTTAACTATTTAACTATGTCAAACCGCTAATAATTATGTTATGGTAAACAGTTGATTGAGTTGACAAATTGAACTCAATCCGTTGTTTTTGAAAATGCTCTTATGAGAAGCGTTTTGTTCCAGAGGCTAAGAAATTAAGGGGCAAAAAGATAATTGTGTTCAAAAGTTATTCCAAATTATTCAAGCTGTCATCTTTTATTATTGGATTACTACAACTAAGTTATCTAAAGACATAGGTTAGTGACAAAATAAGTTATTATACTAGGAAAAATAAACTTCAATTTGATTAATACGGAGAAAGAAAGGAACAATATTATTATTATTATTGTTGTTGTTGTTGTTGTTGTTATTGTTGTTGTTGTTATGTGCTATGTTTTTAATTAGAGTTATAATCTTAACTTTTGTTAAATTCAATATCTCTAAATTTTTATGAGAATATTCAAAGAAATACTAAGATGTAATACTTATGTCCTTATAATTTTTTTAAAGTCATGCTTTTTAAAATTATTTTACACATAAATAATTAATATTAAACAGTTGATTTTATCAAACATCTTTAAATAAACAGATGATGTCATCTGCCGGTCAAATCAGCTGATATAATCTGCTGTCAGCTAATAATTAGTAGAATCAACTAACAGCTAATGCAATCCGTTGATTACCAAATAAGGCCAATATTTTTTTTAGTTAATATGATTTTTGAGGCAGTCTCATTAAAGAATTGCATAATCAAAAGTTAATTATTGAGAAGATAATTAAAGATGTTTCGTTAAATATGTAATCTTATAAAGAAAGACGAGATTTAGGACATTTAAATAAGACATCATCACATCACATTAATCAAATGTAAAAAGATTATACTTAAAAATGAAAGAGATAAAACGAAGAGGCCAAAGAATTAAAAAGAAGTGATCAGGAACGATACACGCCTAGTATAAATTACGGAGGACTTAACTCTTAATATAAAACTTTGGCAAACTAAAATGAAAGTAAAGATAGAGTTTTTTAATCCTTGTCTTTCGATTTTTGTGACTTTTATTAGCATTAATACTTTTTTAATCATACTAGCTTTTTTTTTCTCTCTTACAATTGTTTCTTTGTTTATAATATATTTACTTATATTTATCTTTATCAAATTTGATAAGCTCGAGAAATAACCTTTCTACTAACTAAGAATAAGATTTTATATTTCTATACCTCTTTAGACTCTAATTATTATTGTTGTATATTCTCTATAACGATTATTCTTCGATTTTATAATTGCATAAAACAATTTAAAATGTGAAAAGAAATACACTCGCAATTTTTTTTATGCTTTAGTGAATGAAATTTCCGTAAAACCTATATAATATAGTCGAACGTCTTGGTAAAGAACAAAAATTAAAGAGATACAGTAACTTATAGCTAACTTTTATTCATTCATGCGTGAGTTGAACTTCAGCATTGATGCACGTAAGTTAATAATTAGTAACGACTACCGTTGAAAGAAACTGATAATTAGACACAAAACCTTGGTTATTCTAATAGTAGTCTTTAAACAATACCTTAATCATAGATGGATAGCGGCATTTAGACCTTGCATTGGCTCCCCGACCAATTCCAAAGCACAAAATAGAGACAGGGGATTCACTACATCGGTGTTCCTCGTCCGCCATCATTCTTGAGACACTTGACTTTCTAGGGCTTAAAGTTCCGTAAGGTTCTCTGTATTCTGTATCCACTGATGTCGAGTTAGAGGAGGAGGTGGAAAATGACGGTGACCAGGAAGAAGACGAGGACAATAAGGAGCTAGGAGAAACTTGAAGACTTGCTGTTTTTGTGGCACGCTTGGAGAAGATGGTGGTCAGAAGATTGTAGGGTTTGGACAGTTTTTTAGCACTGGTTGTTCCTTTCGGAGTGTTGCAGAAGTAGGATGGTGGTGGCGTCAGTGGAGGAAGAGAGCTGTTTTCACGGAACTTAACCTTAGGAGTTCCAGGTTGAGACTCCCATATGAATGGAACTGAGACAGTTGCACCTCCATGGTCGTCCTCTGCAGAGAAGTTAGGCATGGAAGCGTGACTTGTCATCAGTGGCTTAGAGCAGACCTTGGTCGCATCTCGTTTGATCTTGAGAGGTTCTAGCTGGGGAAGGTTTGAACTATCTCTACGCATTTTAACTTGTGCCTACTGATGGAGGAGTTGAAGGCAAGCAAGGAGCGAATTGCTGGTTAAGGAGTGAGTATGTGACTTTAAGACTTCATAGGTTTCTATAACAAGGAATCATTAAACAAAATATTAACCGGAGATGTATCCAACTTTCATGTTGAAGTCACGTGGAGGTACATGTATGGATCCTTCGATCATGGATTAACTAATTTGCAACAAAGAGGTGTACTTTGGACCGAGACTTTTAATTAATTTTATCAAATGAAAAAGCTTGACGTGAATTTTAGGTTCCTTGGTTCAGTTTATTGGAATGCATTAAAGCTATCTATACAATCATGATAGAGTACAAGAAAAGTGCATCCAATCTACGTTGTTGCTTATAACTGCGAGCAATGGGGTTCTAAGTTGATCAAATATGAGATTACACAAAAACACGGAATTTAGCTTCAAAGAGCCAAAAAGAAGCTTGGATAGATAAAGGAGTTTGCACACGAAATTCACTCTCATGGCTTTCTTTTCCTACTTTATAGTGCACGAAAAGTTGTCCATTGTTGACCTTTCAGATATTAATTGCAGTGACTTGCACAAATTTTAATCAAAGAAAAGGGTTTTGATATCAAAGTTTAAGAGGTTAAGATCACTTAAAATGTATATATGCTCTAGGGATTGAATCAACTGATGTTTATGTTTGGTGGGCAGTCCTCACCGAAGAAAGTGAAGGCATTCATATAATCGTGATTAGGGTCAACGTAATTACTTCTTTTTCTTCAATTTCCCTTTCACACTTGTGTATGAAAATGATGTGGTAACTCTACACTAATATATGTTTTAAGTGATCATTAAGGGGTTATCATTGGGGCGGTTCTGGTCAATTAAGTTGAAATACTAACAAAAGGGTATTTCTGCACCATTAATAACCATAGAAGATCCTTAATGATAAGAATTATAATTGCTTTAAACTATGTTTAAAATTAAAAATATAAAATAATGTTTTTTAGTTAAGTCTAATTCTGAATTGTCCGATTTCAAACTTGCCTGAAACTTAACTCCTCTAAATAAAACGATATTATTTTATTTAAAAAAGTTAAATCTCAAATTAATCTAAATTTGATTTAACCCATAAATTAACTGATTAAAAATACTTAAATTTAAACTTATTGGTCAATCTATTGTTATCCTTACTTAATAGCTTGCATTTGGATGGTTTGACTTGAAATTTAAGCTTCTTTTGGGTTACGTATGTGAATCTGAAGTTTTGAATCTGGCCCATTAGTCGAAGAGTCTAGGGCCTCTTCAGCCATCTAAAGCAATCTTGGAAGCAAAGGAAATTGCCCAATCTGTTTTTCTGTTAACCAAATCAATTCCTAAAATTAAACTATGATAAGTTTTATCTAAATAAATAGTATTAGTTACTGACTTATAATTATAATTAATCTAATTTAATATAATATTTAATTTATCATAAAATCTTAAAATATTTTGAAAATAAAAATTTTAATTGATAATTTTTAAGAGATATTTAAAGCTGTAAATATCTTAAAAGTACATCAATTTCAAAATTAAAGACTTATTTATGAAATAATTTTTATAGTATAAAATATTTATTTTTAATAATTAAAATGTGTAATTTAATAAAATAATTATTTATTTTGTAAGATATATTAATATTTATCAATAAATATTAGAAGATATTATAATTAATTAATTAAAATTTATTTATTAAGTAATTTATCTCTCTTAATTTTACTTGGTAACTATATTGATGTTAATAAATAAACAAGTTTTTTATTATTAAAATAAAAATAAAAATAAAAATCACAACCAAATGATTCCTTAATTTAAACTTACTTATAAATTTGTTTGTTTTATGAAGAAAAGCAAGAAAAGGCATCAAGAAAGAGATTGGACATTTAGTTACAAATATTTTGATTCGTGAAATTCTCATTCATTTAATGTTGTTGCAAATTATTCTCTTAAAATTTAAAAATTAGAATAATAAAAATATGAGATATTTAATTACAATAATTAACTTCAAATTCTTGTTGAATAAAGCTTTTATAAATTAAAATAAAAATTAGTTTTTATTTAATAATATCTATTTTAATTAAAATTTAAAGAATATTTATATTTTAAATTCTTTAATTGTATTCAATTTATATCTAATTTTATAAGAGCCTAATATAAATTAAACCTTTTACAAAAACATGACGTTAAACTAAAACGGCCCCATCTTTATTCTATAATCCAAACCTAACTATGAGCTTTGAACTAGTACCAGTCAACTAATGTGCTCCTAACCATCCTTTCACTTCTTGATTAAAGTAATCATCTTAAGTTAACATCCTATGTAATGGTGGGGACTCACACCATGAGATAATTAATTAGATAAAGAAGAAGAAAGTATTAGACAATAAAATATTCAAAGATCTTTACTTTTATAAAGCCTTTTCAATTGTTAAACCGACATTTCTCTTTTTATTTCTTTTCCAATTCCACATGTCTATAATTCTCAGAAAATTCACTGAAGTTTTGAAGGAAAGGAAGGAAATTGGATTTTGCCCTTTGTCGATCTTCTTCTTCTACCCCCTTCGTTTAAAACTCTTCAAAAGGTAATCACTGTTTCAACTGTTTTGTCTCTGCGATTGTATTGATGTTCAATATTCAGCTGTGGCTTTGTTTTTGGTTGAATTTTTGTTCTTGATTCTTGTTTGAACTGTTAGCTTGTTCTTCGTTGCCCTTCTCGTTTGATTGTTCCTTTGTCTCCTTGTCTTTCTGTTCTTCGAGTTGTAATACAAATTTGAAAAGTTGCTGCTTTTATGTAGTTGTGACTGTAAGAAGACACTCAAGTCTTTTAGCAATTAAGGTTACTCTTTTCTTTTCCCTTTTTGTGAGATTGTTGCTCCCAGTTTTTCTTCTTATTCACAATATTCTAAATTTAACAGGCAAAGCATCTGAGTTTCTGCGTAGTTCTAAAGAAAGTCAAAGTCTCTAAAGTTCAGGATAATAGTGTTTGAGCTTCTTTCTGATCCAGGCTTTAAAAGTTGTTGGTCTGCTGAAATCCAATCAGTAATCTGTTTGAGCGTGAATTTGAGCATCCTTGAATTGGAAACGGAAGGCTCAGGGAATGCTGCATGATGTGTCTTACTCTTCAGAACACCGTCCTTGAAATCCATGAGGTTGTGGCATCTTTGGAGATGCCCTTGTTCATCCTCGATGAGACTGGATTTTTCCATCGTGCGTCATTTGCATCTTGTAGCCAAAAGCACCATGCCCCTATCACTTGTCAAGTTCCTCTTGTTTTAATGCATGATCTGTGTGAAGACGGTTGATTTGCTTGTGACATCGTCTTTTAGTTGTTTGTGAATAAAGCTGTGTATTGGTTGGGGCGTATAGTTCTGTTATTGTATTAGTATTTGTAGCGTAGGATGGAAAGTAAGCCAAGTGTGTTGACACAAAGGTATGAAATTGGGAGATTGCTTGGGCAAGGCACCTTTGCTAAGGTTTATTACGCTAGGAGTATCAAAACAAACCAGAGTGTCGCAATTAAAGTGATTGACAAAGACAAGGTTTTAAGGGTAGGGCTTGTGGATCAGATCAAAAGGGAAATATCTGTGATGAGAATGGTTAGACATCCTAACATTGTGCAGATCTATGAGGTCATGGCCACCAAAAGTAAGATTTTCTTTGTTCTGGAATATGCCAAAGGTGGTGAGCTTTTCAATAAGGTAGCTAAAGGAAGGTTGAAAGAGGATGTTGCAAGGAAGTATTTCCAACAGCTGATCAATGCAGTTGATTTCTGTCACAGCAGGGGTGTTTACCATCGGGATATAAAGCCAGAGAACCTATTGTTGGATGAAAATGAGCATCTAAAGATCACTGATTTCGGTTTGAGTGCCCTTGCTGAATCTAAACGCCAAGATGGACTACTCCATACAACTTGTGGAACACCAGCCTATGTTGCTCCAGAAGTCATCAACAGGAAAGGCTACGATGGAGCCAAGGCTGATATTTGGTCTTGTGGGGTGGTTTTATTTGTCTTGTTGACAGGTTATCTCCCGTTTCATGATTCAAATTTGATGGAGATGTACAGAAAAATTGGCAAAGCTGAGTTTAAATGCCCCAGTTGGTTTCCTACAGATGCTCGCAGGTTGCTGTTCAAGCTACTAGATCCAAACCCGAACACCAGAATTTCCATAGAGAAGATTAAGGAAAGCTCTTGGTTTAGAAAAGCATTGAACCTCAAACAAATTAGACCTGAAATAGAACGTGATGATACAGCTAATCGTGATAGGAATGCTACTGGTCCTTCTGAAAATGGCAGCGAGACTAAGCGGGAATTAGCCAAACCTCCTAGCTTAAATGCTTTTGATATCATTTCTCTTTCTGCTGGGTTTGATCTCTCTGGATTATTTGAGGACAACTCTGTAAAGAGAGAAGCAAGATTTACTTCCAGGGAACCTGCCGCAGTCATCATCTCTAAAATTGAAGATATGGGAAAGCATTTAGGACTGAAAGTGAGAAAGAGGGAAGCAGGTTTGATGAGAATGGAAGGACTTGAGGAAGGTAGAAAAGGGCCTTTGTCTATCGATGCAGAGATATTTGAAGTCACTCCGACTCTTCATTTGGTGGAGTTTAAAAAATCTAATGGAGATACGCTGGAATATCAGAAGATGATGAAAGAGGATATAAGACCTGCTCTACAAGATATAGTATGGGTTTGGCAGGGTGAACAAGAACAGCAAACACAGGAGCAGCAACCGGAACACCAGTTAGAAGAACAGCAGCTAAAGCGATGAAGGCAGCCTGCACCAATTTCTCTCGACATCTTATACGTATTAGATAAAGTGCACATTTTTAACTTTGTTTAATTATCTGTGAGTTTTTCATCATACTGCATTGGTATATTCTGGCTGATTAGTTTTTCTTTTATGCGTAAAATCAATTTCTGAATTTTTGTGTGTATAGTCTGTGCGACTTTCAGTTTTGTTGTGTTTCCATTGCACTTGTGTTGAAAACTTATGGTTATTGGTTGAGTATTTTATAATAGAATGGGACGTAATGTAACACAAATTTATCGTTTAAAAGGAGATTTTATAATTGAATGGAATAGAATGAGATAAAAATAGAGGGTTTTATGTTATGTTCCATTCCATCCTAAACAGTGAAAATGAGAAACTTTCAATTGGAGGAGTTTAAGATGAAACGTAAATTAATAAATATATATTATTTAATATACATTTAATAATTTTTCATAATATCAATTATTTCTTACCCTATCCTAATAACAACTAACACAACACTATAATATTTTTATATAATTAACAATAAATTATATATAGTTAATAATAAAATAATAAAATTTTTATTAATAAAATAAAAAATATATAATATAATCTTTAATTAATTGTTAATGCTATGACATATTTTTGATAAGTCACAAACATGTTTTTATATAAATAGATATAAATAAATTATTTTTAAATATAATTCAAATATAATAGAATAATATTTAATATAATAAAGTTTATTAAATAATTAATAATAATATTTTTATATAATTAATAATAAATTGTATATAATCACTAAAAATTTTATTAATGAAAAATGTAAAATATAAAAAAATTATTGTTTAAGTCTGATTTTAATTGTTTAACAATAAGTCACAAATTTTTGCTGTTTTAAAACCATTGTATTCAACTATCTATACGTTTTCGGTTCTAAATTGTGTGGAAATGTTATATAAGGATATAATAGTCATTTATTATATATTACATTCTATTCTTTCTACCTTCTAAACATTTCGTTACATTATATTATTAATCATTTCATCTTTTTCAAGTAACGTTTTATTATATTACATTTCATTCTATTATAAACGATTTCGTTCTGTTACAATTTATTTTATTAATTAACATCCAATCAAATAGGTCTTCAGCCGTCTCCAGGTTATATAATATGCCTAAAAAGAGTAGTCCTCAACTTTCTCTGCCTTTCCTTTTGAAACATGTCCTAAACTTTTTTAGGAGAGCTGATCAAGCACTATCTATCTGGAGTCTTAAGGAATTCATCCTGGATGTAATAAGCATTAATCAAGGATTGGCAGAATCTTTTGGATGATGGATAATCAACTTCTGTTAAAGGAGATCTAAGGTTGTGTTCTGGTAGTAAGGAAGCGTTTCGCACGTCATGACGGTGTGGTTTAGGATACTTCCAGGGACGGAGCTATGTATAAGGGAGGGGGGGCCATGGCCCCCCCTTTCAAATTTTTTTTTTAAATTACTTATATAATTTAAATTTTTAAAATTAAAAATAGAAATGGCCCCTATTT
>JANZLD010000008.1:6826970-6851134 GCA_026413575.1 Erythroxylum carthagenense | reverse complement strand
GGAGGTCTGATAGTACGCAGTCTTACCCCTACAAAGTAGAGAGGCTGTTTCCGATAGACCCACAATGCACATAAGACAATATAAGAGTGATGCAAGTGACAAAAAAATAGGTAAACAATACCAATAAATAGAAATCAATAAAAATAACAAAAGATATAGATATATATATATATATAAAATAATGAAAATAAGACTAAAAATAATAATACTAAAAATGCTAATAATAATAATAATAATAAAACTAATACAAATACAAAAAGATAGTAAATAATTAGATCATAATAACATAGTAATAAAACGAATAAAAGTAATAACTAATGTGTCAACCAAAAGAATCCTGAATCTTGTAAAAACACACACGTACTAGTCACAGTAAAAGAGCTCCCAAGAAAAATACTAAAAGGGATGGCGAGAAAGTCTCTGGAAATTCGAGAAATAAAAGGAAAAGATTGAATACAAATAATAGTAGTAGATTAAATAATAATAATAACATTATTATTATTAAGTGTCTTTTATTAAAAGCCTCGTCAGGTTCTAAAACGGCCAACGCATGGTTCTTTGAAGAAAAGATCTCCTACACCGTAGCAGATTTGTCAGTCGGCTCAAGGTAGCAGATGGGACGTGAGGTGTGTCAAACTCCAGATGTTAGCAAGAATCTTAGGGATCACTTTATAAAGGAAATTGGTGCAAGAGATGGAACGGTAATCGGCGAAGGTAGAAGGATTTGCCCCTTTCGGGATCAAACATAAGAAGGTGCGGTTAATCTCTTCAAGAAGTATCACATTACGAAAGAACTCATGTATAGCTTCTTTGACAAAACCACCAATAATATTCCAAGATTGTTGATAGAAGTAGCCATTAAATCCATCCGGCCTAGGAGCTTTCTAGTCATTCATACTAAAGACACATTATTCAATTTCGCTATCGTCCACCGGCACAGTTAACTACTCCAAATCAGCTGAAGAAACTTGGCAAAGAGCAAGATGATGAAAGTCATAAGGAGAAGAAGTGCGGGTGTCAGTGCCAAGAAAGGAGCTGAAGAATCTGAAGGCCTCTTCCTTAATAACCGACGGATTGTGAAGAACATGACCATTGTGAGAAGTAATAGAATATATCTTGTTACGGTTCTATTTGGATAAGATTGAATGGAAGAAGAACTGTGAACAACTATCTCCCTCTTGTAGCCAATTAAGTCTAGCTCGCTGATGTAAAAGGGAGGAGTGGTTATTGACTGCTTGAAGGTAATGGGTAAGAGCTAGTTTCTCCTTGTCAAGGAGATTTTGATTGCCAGGGTCAAGAGATAAAATGTGCTGCACCTTCGTCAATTCCTCTCTAGCAGTATTGATGGCTTCAACAGTGGAGCCCTGAGCAGAATTTAGAAGTTTAAGTACCTGTTTGATGACTTTCAGTTTTTGCATACACCCAAACTGCATAGTACCCCAGCAACTGAACATAAGTCCATGTCGACAAGCCTCTTCAAAACTAGGAGCCTTCGCTAAATAATTGTTGAACCGAAAGGGGTGGTGGATAGGCACGGGTGGAGTCAAATTGGAGACTATGAACGACGTATGATCTGAAAATAAAGGGTTCATGAACCAAGCTGTGCTGTTGGGAAAAGCCTGAGTCCAACGATCATTGATAAGCTATGTTTTAAAACTTGGACCGGACCGGCCGGTCTGGCCGGTGACCGGTCCGGTTGATCCTTCAAAACCGGTTGTCAATTGACCCAGTCTGAACCGGTCAAAACCGGTCAATTGACTGGTCGGACCGACATAATTATTACATCACACCGGTTCGACCGGTGGTTGAACCGGTCGAACTGATCAAACCAGTAATCAGTAAAGCCACCGGTTCAATGACCGGTCCGGATTTTAGAACATAGTTGATAAGGGCTCGATCAAGCTTCTTTCGGATAAACCACCTCCCTTTCTGTTTATTCAACCATGTAAACAGATGGCCAAAGAATTTGATAAACTGAGATCATGTCATGAATAAAGTTAATGTTATTTTATTGTATAAGAGGAAAGTTTATAATAAAATAAAATAGAATAAAATAGGATAAAGATGAGAGTTTCATATTATATCTTATTTTATCTAAACAGTAAAAATAATAAACCTCTAATTTAAAAGGTTTAAGATAAAATGTAATCTATTATATTATAAATATTTATTTCAAACGACATTATACTATATTATCCTATGAATTATTCCAACCTTCTTAAATGATATTTTTTAATATTGTATTAATTTAAATTTCATTCTATTATAAACTATTTTATTCAATTATATTCAATTAAAATCCTTACCTCTAACTAAATATACCCTTAAAAATACCTTGCCGTAACTTCTACACCTCATACCTCTCCGACAAATCCTCCATCTTCAACCACCAACCCCACACCTCGACCTTTCCTAAGCAAACCCCCTCTTACCACCACCTACTCCGCTGTGTCTTTATCTCATATTCCTAAAACATATCGCCAAGCCTTAAAAGGACTGGAATTAGCACACGACAATGATGGATGAATACAATGCTTTGATTAAAAATAGAACCTGGGATATTGTGCCTTGCCCCTAATAGGCTAATACTCTTGTGGTTACTGGCAAGTGGATTTATAGACAAGTTTCGTTTTTAATGGTTCCTAGAATTGATAGGTGGTTCGAGGAAATAACCCGTAGATGCGACTTTCAGTCTCGTGGTCAAAACCCGCCTCTATCCGCACTGCACTCAACTTGGTCGTATCGCATTCTTGACTTGTTCATCAATTGGACGTTAATAATACTTTTCTTTAAAAAAATAATTCATCTTTTTTATTACTTTATTTTATAAGCATTTATTTATTTAATAAATGAGACTCATAAAAATTAGATAAATGCAAGTCGTTATATAGTGGGAATGTAAAGCCAAAATACAAGGAAAACAATTCTCCCAACTCCTTCATATCATAACTCTAATATTATGATTATAGGTATAGTCAATATTGATTTTATTCTGGTTTGTCTTTCTCCAAGTCATTTTTAAAAAGTTGCCTTGTTTAATAAATGACTAATTATCTGTTTTTGACAAATTAAGAGATATTTGGTTGTTTGATCATGTCAAACTGTTGATAATTGATCAACTAATTGAGTTTGTGTAATGCTTATATAAGGAATATTTTCCTCTAACAATTCAAAAATTAAGGAAAAAAAACGATTGAACCTAAAAGTTTTTACAAATACTCAAGTTGCCTTTTTTTTTTATTTTTCTTTCACCAAACACTGGTACATTAAAGTTCAACTTGATTAATAATGTAACATACTAAAAAAGTGAACTTCAAATTGATTAGTATAGAGAAAGAAAGCAGTAGTAGAAATAATAGTAATAGTATATTTATATTTATATTTATATTTATATTATTATTTTATCTTATATATTTGTTATTAGAGTTATAAATTTAATTTTTGTGAAATTAAATATCTAAAATCAAAATTTTTATGAGAATATTCAAATAAATACTAAGATAAAATATTTATTTCCTTATAATTTTTTTAAAGTTATGTCCTCATAAGTAATTTTATCAAACATTTTTAAACAAACAGTATATGATATCTGTTGATCAAATTAACTGATATTATCCGCTAATTAAGCTGATTACCGATATAAACAACTATCTATTGATTGACAAGCAAGACCTAAAAGTCATTATTTATTAATTTTTATTAATATTAATTAATTTTTAAATATTATAAATTATTACTTGGTGTATAGAAATAATTTAAACAATAAAAGTTATTAAAATGATAATCATAAAATCGAAGCGTTGTTAAACAATTTGCATAAATGATGACTTTGATAGCTTTTTAAATAAAGTACGTTATTAAACATGAAAATAGAATTGAAGAATATTCCTATTACATATTTATGATAATATATAATCTGCATCTACCAGTGCAGAATTCACAGGCATCAAGTTGAGGATTTGTCGTGATTAGTTGGCATAACTGGGCAACGATCGCAATATTAGTAATAATACAGCTTAGAGACAGACATTCCCCATTGAACAAGGACAAATGAGAATATGATAAAACACGTGTGAATTGTGCAAGTGGCTGGTCGACATATTAGACTTGAGTTGCCAGCTAAACGGGGGAAGAAAATGGTTAAAACCAATAACTCATAGGATTAATCCTGAAACTAAACTGAGGGATTTATTTGATTTAAGCAAAAATTAATTTAAGTGTGAATAAGTTAAAAAGAATTTTTTTATAATTAAAATATTCCTAAAATATTTTTTTTTAAAAAAAGGGGCTGCAAGTAAGCCGAGGTAGGGGTGAGCATTATCGGGTAAAGAAATTACCTAATTCGGGTAATTCGGGCCGGCCCGGATATTACCCGAATTATTTTCGAGCCGGGACGAGTAACTCCGAAAAAATTCGGGCCGGCCAGATTATCCGAATTAGGTTTAAAAAAATTATAAAATAGGATAATTAGGATAATTCGGATAAATCAGGCCAGGATAATTCGAGTAATTCGGGTAAATCGGGCCGGGTAAATAAGTAATTCGGGTAAATCGGGCCGGGTAATGTCGGGTAATTAAAAGTTCAGATTCAGGCCGGGTAAGATAAAAAAATTTCGAATAATTCGGGCTGAGCCCGAACAGTAAAAATCCGGCCCGAACTACCCGAATGTTCACCTAGGCCGAGGGAAACTCCTTCGTTTATAAGAGAAAGCCGAAGCCATTACTGCTGCAAAAGTCATGTTCTGAGGGTGAGATGAGTCCGGTCGCTACTGTAGTAACGTAAAGCATCGTACTTTTAACTTGAGCAACAAAAGTATTACTAATTCCCGTTCCTGAAACTTTGTGATCAAATAGGGCAATAGGAAATATGTCCTTGCCTTTTTCCAAGATTTGCGGATTCGTATCATTCTGTGATCTATCTCATTTCTCCGACGGAGACCCATAATTGTATATACAAGTAGTACAAGATTGTTCCCAAAACCATACTGCAGAAACCATCTTTCTAATCCCACCCTACACATATACCAAAAAATGGGTTTCCCATCTACTCTTACATTTGTTTATTTTCAGTGTTAAACACAACACAATACACATAATATTACTAATCAGTAGTAAGTAGCTCGAACCATAACTCAATTTCTAATTACCGTTGACCTCATGAGCTGCCTGAAGTTGAAGTTGTTGGTCGGAAGAACTAGACCCACAAAGCACAGGCTTCAGCTTGTTCTTCCATATCTCTCTATAGCATTTCGCATCCCCACCTTTTCTCTTCACTTGCACCACCACAAGCTCCTCCGTCAAACGGTAAACTTCTAGCTCCATCATCAAAATACCGTTTCGCCCGTGAACCTCCAACCCCAATTCTTTCTTCCTCTTTACCCTCAACTTGGCCGCCTTTGCCCACTCTTCAACTTTCTCTATCACTCTCTCCGCCGACTCGGAGGACACGAACCTTTCCCCGTCGTCCACCGCGTTGTAAGACTCGTCGAACAACCCTGACAGGTCCAAACCCCAAGAAAACGATATTAAATCGAACGCGTTCAAGCTAGTCACGCCTGTCTCCTCTTTATCAACCTTAATTTCGTCGTCATAAAATTTGATCTCCTTGTACCCTCCTTTTCTAAACCACGGGTCTCTGATGATTTCATCGACAGTAATCCTCGTATCCGGGTTCGTGTCCAAAAGCCGGGATAAGAGTCGCTTTAAATCGTGAGACATCCACTTGGGACATCTATACTCTCCTTTGTAAATCTTCCGGTACAAGACCATGAGGTTAGGATCGGTAAACGGCAAGAAACCCGCCGCCAACACGAAGAGAATAACCCCACACGCCCAGACATCCACCTTGGATCCATCGTAACCTTTCTTAGCCAAAATCTCCGGTGCCACGTAAGCAGGCGTTCCGCAGAGAGTATGCAAAAGGCCGTCTGGCTGGATTTGTTCGGTGATCGCACTGAGACCGAAATCAGATACCTTTAAGTTACCGTTATCGTCCAGGAGCAGGTTCTCAAGCTTCAAATCGCGGTGGAAAACGCCGCGAGAGTGGCAGTAACCGACGGCTGATATCAACTGTTGAAAGTATCTGCGGCTGAGATCTTCGCTGAAGCGACCCTTAGCAACTTTAGCGAACAATTCACCTCCTTTGATGAATTCCATGACGAAGTAGATCTTGGTTTTGGAGGCGAGGACTTCGAATAGCTTGACGATGTGAGGGTGGTTGAGCATACGCATGATGGAGATCTCTCGCTTGATGTTGGACATAAGACTGGAAGTGGAAATCTTCTTCTTGTTGACGACTTTAATGGCCACGCTCTGGCTTGTACGGACGTTGCGAGCATGGTAGACTTTGGCGAAAGCGCCGCAGCCGAGGAGCTTCCCGAGCTCGTATTTGCCGAGTAAGACATTGTCGGGAACCCGTTCGATCTCTGGCATGTTGGGTTCCGGCCAGAGATCGACGGAGAAATTAGACTTTTAGGTGAAGAGAAACCTAACAAGTAAAAGGTAAAACGTAAAATGAAGGAGAGATGAATAAACACCGCCGACTCCAAACAAATACAGGCCCCTAACGCGTTTTTTCTAATAAAAGTAGAAATAGAGTGAAGAAAATTAGAAAATATTGGGGACGGTGGACGCGTGTACGGCTTTCATTGGGTGATAAGTCGTTAGGTGGAATATGCCCGCACCTTACGTCCACAAATTCCACACGCAAGACAACATATGATTTAAATGCTAAGCCAACTCTAGTGGGACATTTAAGTATTTAACTACTTAATCTATAAATGTGTATAGTTACTTTGAGGGTTTTAAAATTAATTTTGGGTTTTAACGCAAAATTTTGTGTCGTTTATCATCAGATTACTTATTTTGGTCTTCAAGATCGAAGCTCCAATAAAATATTAAGTACGAAGTAAATTCTCTTATTTGGAGCCTAACCCCAGGGGTTTAGCTAATTACTTAACCGCGAAGAAAAATGTAGGTGCCAAATGTTGGCAGCTGATTGGATGTGCCAGTAAACCCCAATCCAAGCATCAGGTAAACGGCTAGGAGCTAGGAGCGCTTTTGCTTTCCCACACCTCCATTTACATGAACACACGTAAGCAACCGTAGCGATGTTGGGCGGACATCAGGAAAAGCGACCCCTGGTGTGGACCACTAGTGAAAGTTTTTCAATATATATGGCAAGGGGAAGCCAATCGTCAAATCAAACGGCTCCTTTTCAAAATCTGTCACATGGGATGTGGACCATAGCATATTTATAAACGGAAGTTTATAGGAAACTACTGGAGGGGGAGGCGGGAAGGTTCGCTTGCAATTGCAATTGCAATCGCAATTCGAAGTTCAAAGTCAAATTTCTTTTATTTGAAAAATAGGGGATCGAAGTCCAAGGAACCGGACACTTGTAGGCTTCTTCTTTACCCACAGCCAGTGGCTTTAAATTGATTGAATCTAGCAAGACGACAGCGCACTACGGGACATTGTCAGAATCCGATATCGATTCATACGTCGATGCATTATAACCATAACGTCTCTTCTTTTTTTTTCTATTTATCTTTATAATTATAAAATTTATAACCACCAATTTTTACATACAAAATAAATAAAATCTTAAAAATTATATAATTATATTTTAATACATATTAAATAAACTCTCCTACACTCATGTTGACAAATCAAGTTTATTATCAAATTAGGGTTCCTTAACATTCCGGTTTAAAGAACAAACCACATTTTTACTCCAATTAAGGTTTGACGTTTTGGGTCTCTGTCGGTAACACAAATTGAGCTTGATTAATTTATGAATTTCCAAGATTGGGCTTTTGTTTTGATTGTTCACAGGCTTACTTTGCTTCTGGACCTAATTTGCTATACATTGTTCAAATGGGCCGTAAAAACAAATTCGACCCAACCCGATTCTCTAAAGCCAACCCATGTTTACGTATTGAACTTTCATTACGTTCCACAGACTAAGAAAACGGCTTCGTTTCTTTTGAAACGGAACGACAGCATTTGCTCCCGGACACTTAAACCTCATCATTTACCGATTGTCTGTGTTGCATTCAGGAAGTCGCTCAACGTCGTCTATACCTTCCCAATCGTTGAATTGGACGGAGTAACTCATCCGAGCTCCGGTTGAGGTGTCCTGCCTCCTTCTTCCTCTTCTTCGCATCTAGTGCCTCTGCTTCCTCCTTCGCTTATGGTTTCAGTGTATGTTAACTCATGGGCACTCCTTCTGTCTACAAATTTTTCTTTTCTCACTGAGACATTCTTTATTCATTTATGTAGTTCTTAATATTGACTGTTCATGTGTTACTTAACTGGATAATTTATTCTTTCTCTGTTGATTCCTATTCATTTTCATTGATGGAGTATTATGCCGTGTAATTTGTTTCCGGGTGCATATTCGCTGCTTCCTGCATTTCTCTACGGTTCCTTATCTTCCCTTTCTTGATAATTTTTTAGTGGAGCTTGTGAAATTGTTTATTTGCTGGGCTCGCTCCTGCTGGATGCTTTAATTACCATTAGATGGTCTTTGGCACAATGTAACGAGATGGAAGGTCTAGCGATAACACATTGATTCCCTTATTTGATTGTGCATAAAACTTGTTATGTATCGATACCCTCATTATGTCATGTTAAAAATCTTATAAATCCGATTGCATTACAACGCTATTCCATTCCACCATCAATTCCATTCTCTTAAGTTTTTATTCTGGATGAAGATAAATTGGTAGTGTGTGCGCAAGCAGAATTGGTTCTATTGATCATGCCAATACGAGGTTTTAATTCATACTTACTTTTTCATTCAGTCCTGTTATCTTTGTAATGCTGAGAGGAAAAAAATTTGCTCTTTGTAATGAGTATTTTAGGCAGGCCCGCCCTTGGTTTGAGTTCAATTATAATCTTGAGAAATCCATGCTTATTGTGAGTTGCCATATTAAGGCTTTCTTTTTTATCGTAACCTTCCATGCTTAATGCAATATTAAGGTTTTGATCAAGCTAAAATCCTGTAGTAGGGAAACCAGCTACTTTTGTGGCCTAGTTTGCGTTATAATTTTCTCGTCCTTTAAATGTCTTGCTTAGCAAGTTTTAATTTCAAATGTTAAAACGAAAATAATTATTTAGTAGAACATAATGCAAAAATTAAAAGATAGTGGAATTTTAATCTCTTATGATGTTATCTTTTTTCTTCTTCAGGTCATTAAAATCTTTTAAAGGATCTTTTGACAGAAACCTTTATTCTTGCTAAATGGTAAGGTGTTCATGGTTTTGTGTGATTCTTCATGCATTAGAAAGCTATTTGTGAAATTCAGCGGAGATTTGATCGCCACTGGGAGGTCAATTGCCAGAGTTGTTCTCTTTAAGTCCAAATTAAATCATCTTTCTGTTGTTCTTGCCCACTTGACCACAGCTGCTGTCAACCCTCTTCCAACTAGTAGTGATAGTGATAGTGAACACAAGCAGCTACAACAGCAGTTATTCGAGGATTCGAAAGTAAAGGTCATAAATGTCTTATACGGCCTTAAGTCACAACCTAACATGGCTTTCTCTTTCTTCAAGACAATGAAAGACCGTGGTTTCCAACATGATGTTGACTCTTATGCGGCTATGATTAGAATACTTTGTGATTCAGGACTCCACCGCTGCCTCCATTCTGTTTTGGTAGATATCATTAAATGTGATGGTAGAGATAATTTTGATCTATCATACTTTCTTGACAGCCTCACTGTCATTTTCATTGATAACACCAACACTAACCAACAGTTCTCAGTATTAGTCAAATTTTATGATGCCTTGATTAAATCCTATGTGACTATTGGTATGTTTGATGAAGCTGTTGATGCTTTGTTTCAAACACAAAGGCATGGAATCCTTCCTCATATATTTACCTGTAACTTTCTCATCAATCGTCTAATTGGACATCAAAAACTGGATATGGCCATTTCTGTTTATAAACAGTTGAAGAGGTTGGGGTTGAGGCCCAACAGTTACACTTATTCCATTGTTATAAAGGGACTTTGCAGAAGGGGTACTCTAGAAGAAGCTTTAGATGTTTTTGAAGAGATGGACAAAGCTGGTGTAACCCCTAGCCCTTTTGCATATGCAGCTTATATTGAAGGGCTTTGTGCAAATCATAGGTCAGATATAGGTTATCAGATACTTAAAACATGGATAGCCACCAATTTCCGCATTGATGTGTATGCATTTACTGTTGTGATTCGTGGATATTGCAATGAGATGAAACTGGATGTAGCAGAGAACATTTTACTTGACATGGAAAATATGGGACTAGTCCCTGACATGCATTGCTATAGTGCATTGATATGTGGGTTCTGCAAGAGTGGGGATTTTGTTAAAGCTTTGACTATCCACAATGATATGTTGTCAAAGGGTATTAAAACAAATTGCGAAGTTGTGAGCTCAATTCTCCACTGCTTTTGTCGACTGGGCATGCATTCTGAAGTGGTTGATTGGTTCAATGAATTTAAGGAATTGGGAGTATTTCTGGATGAAGCTTCATATAACATTGTCATTGATGCCTTCTGCAGAGTTGGAGGAACTCCAATAAATGTGTTTGGTCAGCAAGGAAATCTAGTTGGCGCTTTGAAAGTATTTGAGGAAATGAAAGAAAGAGGTTTCAGACTTGATATTGTCACTTGTAATATACATGCTGCTGTACTTTGTAGACAAGGCTGTGCACGTGAAGCTCTTGACCTTCTGGATTATATGGAGACGTTAAATCTGAAACCTAACACTGTAACTTATAATCTTATAATTGAAAATTTATGTATAGGTGGTAATGTGAAAGTCGCTAAAGAATTTTTTAAGAGTCTGAAGGATAAGAGTTTGGATAATTATGCTGCCATGATTAGTGGGTATTGTCAAACCAATCATACTGCAGAGGCTTATGAACTTTTCCATGAAGTTGCCAGACAGGGATTGTTAGTGAAGAAGAGTTCTTGCTATAAGCTTCTGAAAAACCTATGTAATGAGGCAAATATTGATGCAATTTTCATGTTGATCAAGACATTGGTGGATTTAGGAGTGGAGCCTGACAAATTTGTGTTCAGTCAAGTCATTGCTACTTTTTGTCGGGCTGGAGATATGGAAAAGGCGCAATTCATTTTCAAAATGTTACTTGAGAGTGGTTCGGTCCCTGATGTCATCACCTACACAATAATGATGCATGGATATTGCAAATTGAGACGTGTCCCGGAAGCCTTTAATCTTTTTCATGACATGAAAAGAAGAGGAATTAAACCTGATCTGATTAGTTGTACAGTTTTGCTGGACAGTCAATTGAAAACACTTCCAAAAAAAACAGAGCTAGGGTTCAGTGGAAGTGAGCATAATGATGTGTCAATCATTTCGGGAGAAATGAAGAGATTGAAAATCAGACCTGATGTTATTTGTTATACTGTTTTGATTGGTAACCTTTGGAAGGCAGGTTGCTATCAGGATGCCGCAGGTTTCTATGATGAAATGATTGAAAGTGGACTGAAGCCTGATGTGGTAACGTATCTTGCTCTCTTGTCTAGAAGTTGCAATGTGGAAGAATTGCATAGGACCTTGCATGATCTTGGTCAGAGATCTTCCAAGGGGGTATTGTTCAGTAAGAGCACCATATCTGCTTTACATGGCCGTATCTCTAAATCCATGAAGGCCAAATAAACATGTAACAGTTGTGGCTTGATGGACCTTAATTTTGGTGAAGTAATACAATCGACTAATCAGAGGTATAGTTGTTTCATATCTTTTTTTTATCTCTATTTGGGGCTTCAAACTTGAATTGTGGAAACCAGTTTGAGGAGTTAGTAAAATATGAGGTAATTCAGAAGTAATTTACTTGAACTGAGACCGTGCATTATACTTGCAGAAGATAGACAGGTGCAAAAGCGTCACGACCACATTGATGCTGCATCTAATTTCATCTACTTGCCCATTACTTCAAGTAAAGATCTTTTTTTTCGTATAGATATATATAACTTGATTTGTTTCTTTATCTGTTTCTAATGCCTACTGAGGCCGTTCTAGTTAACCTAGGTGCTAGGAAAACATGAGTTATGCACCCGTTGATTGCCCTGTTGATGTAATGCGAAAGGTGTAACTATCCTTGGTGAGATGAATTCCACTTGGGTCAAAAGACTGAAAAGTTGAGCTTTGGAAGAACTACTTATCGAGATTCATGTATCGACGAGATTATGTTGGCCCCAAGAAGAGCCCCAAGGATAAATATTGTATAAAAAAACAAACAGCTGGAGCCTGTGATTATTGTGGATGTGATTGGTAATATTACTTGGAATGTATTGCCATCTTGTGTAGTGGCTCAACATATTTCTGATCCAACCGTCAATGACTTTGGTTTACGTTCTCTTTACAAACTCCAATGATTCAGTGGATGTCATCCCACATGTTTGTCCATATGCTGCTTATCCATTCCAGAATCTGACTTGGAGGTAAATAATCATGAAGCCTTTCTTATTGTTTTTCCTTTCAAAGTTCTGATTGTGTTTTAGCCTTTTAGGTTATATTTCAGCTGGTTTTATTTTAGGGTAATAATTCCCATAATGGAGGTAAAGATGCATGTAGCAATAGCTG
This sequence comes from Erythroxylum carthagenense, assembly GCA_026413575.1. Classification (NCBI taxonomy): domain Eukaryota; kingdom Viridiplantae; phylum Streptophyta; class Magnoliopsida; order Malpighiales; family Erythroxylaceae; genus Erythroxylum; species Erythroxylum carthagenense. The sequence continues at coordinate 6,838,538 of JANZLD010000008.1, read as the reverse complement.
ATACGAAGAGCTATTTGTGGGTTGCAAGTAATACAATACCCAAGTGAAAAATAATTGTTGTCATTGAACTATTCTGGAAGAATGAACTTGTAATGCTACAATTGTTAGGTCTTAGTTACTGGCCATTATTATGCATCTTCGTGGCTTGATAAATTGTATTACTATAAACATGTTTTGCTGGCTGGCTGAGGTGTTGCCATGCTTATCTTTCTGGGATGCCTGTTTTTTTGCATGATTAGTGATGTATGGAGAACTTTTCTAGTGTCATTTATTTTTGTACGAACGCAAGTAAACTTTTAAATCTGTTGGTATTTGTGACAAAACCTTTTGGATGACATGTAGATCATAAAGAATGTTGAATTTGAAGAGCTGCAAGAGTTTGTGTCTGGTACACGTGGCACTGTCTATCGTGAAAAAGGCATAGAACAGCTGCCTTTCTGGAAGATCATCGAGCAAGAACCTTTCAAGTGAACACATAGTTAACAAGCAATTCATTTATCAAATTCAAAGTGGATTCAGCCGCTGAATTAGATGTGCCCATACTTGTAAATGCATCACTAAGGTGGGTTACCAGAAAGCAATGCATTGATTAGTAAGTAATCCAGAAGATCCTGATGAGGTGGGTTAACAGAAAGGAATGCATTGATTCGTTTGATTATCTAGAAGATCCTGTTGCATTCATTCGTTTGAGTAAGTAATCCAGAAGATCCTGTCCTTTCTGTTAACCTACCTTTTTTATGTATAGTAAAGTACTTTTTCTGTTCTTTTTCCTTTCTTTGATACCAAATAATGAAAGCCCTTTTTTCAATTCACTTGCCAAGCCATTCTAATGGAAAATATTTTTGACCCTTGTTAGTAGGCTGGAAAAAGAAATAAAGCAAGGTGCTTGTCAAGCGTTATGTGGTTCTGGAGTCTGGACTTCAACCTTAGCTTTGCTTCACAAATCCGTGAGCGGAACTAAAATATAATAATATTTAATTTATTTATGTTCATAAATGATTTGTAAAGCCTTGGTTAAATTTTATTTCCATGTTTATTCATAGTATTATGCATAATGTTGAATTTTTTAAAAATTATCATGACTTTTTAAATAAATCTAACATTTGAACTACTTTTGAATTAAATGGGGTTTAGTTTGATCGAGTGGCCCCATTGGTGGAATGGTAGGATATAGGATCAAAAGGTTCTATGTTCGATTTTTCTCACTTACGATGGAGTGAAACTCGAGTATAAGATTTAGATTTATTAAACAAGTGTGTGTATATAAAAGAAATCTGACAGTTTTTTTATTTCTAACCTTTTTTATATGATTACATTAAATCAGATGTGAGTTGTAATAAGTTAAATATAAAATAAAATAATTTCAATAAATATTCAGCTGAAAAAATAACAATTAATTTATTAAAAATTTGATGTATATATTGACGAGAATGAGTTTCATTTATGTATGTAACTATAATTTATCATTTTTGTATAATTGTTATAAGTTAATGAACCCTTGCGTTATCATCAATTGCGTGCTTTCACTAAAAAAATTGATTAATATATTTATATCTTATTAACTGAATCGTTTGGTCCACCGGCCTAAAATTAGAAGTTGAGTTTGCATAAACAAGTAGTATAAAAGAGTTGAGTTTCCAATTCCATGTGACGAGGGTTGCGTTACGTGTTGAGAAACTCTAATCTTTAGAATGTCAACTAATTTGGACGTTCTAACTAATTGAATTTCCTATAGTTTGAACCTAAATGGTCTCCAAACTTGACGTCTGGTGATGCCGTGGAATTAAGAGTCGTTGTAAGTTGGAAATTAACTGAATAGCATAAACGGTATATTAGATCTTATTTATATATTTATTTAAAATTTTAAATTAAATTAAAATAACATATAATTAAAATATCATACCTTCTTATTTGTTGCTGGTAATCGATGATGACGAGTGGCGATTACTAATTAATTTGTCGTTATCGGATTGTTTGATGTTCACCGAGTTGAAATGACAGTTTGGACAGACATTCGGAGCCGACAAAAGCATGCCAGGAACAGTAACCTGTCTGATTCTTACACCAAAGTCTTTATAGTCCACAATGGGAAACTCCATCTAGTAAATATAGGAAAAGCAGAAGTCACGGCCATTGAAGGTTGGGGGGTCCACGCAGACTTTTCCTATAGGAATCTAAGAATGGGCAGCGGCTGAGAGGGAAAAATGGGGGGGAGTTGGAAACATTTATGTCCATTCAATGTAATACTCCCAGGTTGAATTTTCACGTCCAGAGCATTAAACATTGTTTTCCTTTTCTGTTTGGCTTGCTTTGGTTTTTAAAAGATTTGATTTTTACGATGCCCCGCAAAAAGTCAGATCCACACGCTACAGTACTCCCCAATTTCTCTGCCCTGTATCCTTGTGCCCAATTGTCTTCCTCTTCTTCTTCTTCTTCTTCTTCTTATTCTAACGAATGGAAGTTCTTTGCTTTGGGTCTTTTGTTGATATGATAGTTTGAACAAGATAAGCAAGGAACTTCCTCTTTGGCGCATCGATCACCATCATCCATAATCTGTACTTAATACCATAGATAGGTAAGAGCCCTTTGGGTGCTGCTCTCTTTGCTTCTTGTTAAATTCTGTTTCTTTTTCTTTTCTTATTGAGTTTTGTTCTTAATGTCTGTTTCCTACTTGGACTTATTCTCATCTCTTCCTCTTTTTTCCATTTACTTTCATTATAACATTTAGTAATGTTTTACCTGCTAACTTTATGCCTTCTCCCTGCTTCTTCTCTCCTTGTTGATTGACAACTGGTGAATGTCATGTTTGCGTGTAACATGACAAATTCAAAGGAAGCGAATATGGTGCTCGACTTGCCCTTTCATTTTGGTCTTGTATCTACCTCGGAGATCGTTGCCCCAAGCAAAGAATTTTATCGGTTGCTTTCTGTGTTTTCCGGAATTATTATGTGCGCAATTGTAAGTCTGACCTGCTTCTTTTGCATTTGATATGTTTGTTTTTGCAGAAAGAGAACTAACACTATCGTTTGAACTTTGTTCCTGTAAGAATATGGTTGTCTATGGCATTCTAATGGATGTTTATAGTCTTTTATGTTCTTGTATATATGTCATAAGATATCAACTCATTCTTTCCGGCTGCATAAGCAATGGTAGAACATTCTTTTGCAGAATGGCTGAGGTGATTAATCTTCTAAGAGAAAAGCAGGAGAAGGGTTTTATATTCAGTTCAGTAATGCTCATATATTAGCAGAAGTAGGATCGAGGCAACACATGTGTTTGCTCAAGTTATACTTGTAGTCAACTAGCTGATAATTAACAACATTTAATACTTTAAATTGATTATCTTGGTGGGTGTCTTGCCAATAGGAAATTATTATACTTGACTTTTTGCGGATGAATAATGAAAGCTTGTTCTCATTCTGTTTTGTCACAACTAGCTTACATGCCCTATTCTAGTGTTGGAGTTTCAGTGTCTGGTTTGAATATTCTAAAGAATTAGATATTGTTAGTGTGATTTCTTGCACTTTGCTTATCTAATGTCTTCAAAATGTTCTCTTTTTTTATCCATTCATCAGTTTCTGATGTAGAAAAGAATGTTTCTTGCCAAATTCGGCACTCTTTTTAATCATACATTTTCCATCTCCATTAACTGCTGATACAGGTGTGTGTGGTATTTGAAGGTCTATAAATTTACAGGTCTTGTTAGCACCCTTTGTTTCAAAGGTTACGGAAAGCTGACCCATGCGCAGAAAGTTGAATGGAAAAATAGGTATAACTGTTTACATTTCAATCCTTGCTGTATAAGTATGTAATGTCTATTTTTACTCGGACTGACTTTCAGCTTCTGTGTAGAGATAAATTTCATTGCTTTTATAATACAGGGGGTTCTCAACATTCCATGCACTTGTTGCAGCTTCAGCTTCTCTTTACTTGCTGCTTTTATCAGGTCTTTTTGACGATGGAGCTCAAGAAGAGCTTGCTATCAACAGAACCTCACTTGTATCCGAGTTCGTATTGGGGGTAAGCCATGTCATAAACTGCGTATCTATATCATCTTTTTCAAAATTCTTTCTCCTTCATCAATTAATTAGTTTCATTTTGTCAAAGCCCTTTTGCTGTTAAATAGCATTTTGTGATATGCTAGCTATTCTCTTTCCCCTTATTTTATACCCTTTCTGTTTTATATGGTAGCTCTGTGTAGTAGCTGTAATTTAGATGGAATCATGTGTTTGAATATTTTCAGAAGCTATTTATTTCTTCACTTAACCTCTTTTTTTAATTTTATTGTACAGATCTCTATTGGATATTTTTTGTCCGACCTTTCAATGATTCTTTGGTGTTTTCCAGCATTAGGCGGTCTGGAGATTGTAAGTACAAATAATGCATGTCCCAGTTTACATATTTGTGTGTTGATGGCTTGATCCTATTTCTTTTCCTAGCAACCGGGGAAGAGTATGTGACTACAAACATTGCATTACCCAGCTTACATCTTTTTTTGTTGATGAGAACATCTCTTTTCCTAGTAACCCGGGAACTGAGTGTCATTTAAACAAAGTTGTCTGGTTGCACCCTTCCTATCACTTCTGGAATTGTTTTGTTTTAAGATATCAATACAAAAAATAATTTTCCATAATGGTCATGCCTACTCATGAAATCAATTTGCCGTGCGGAACTCTGAGATTTTATCTGAGAGAGTGATGGTCGGCTGCTTTACTAATGATGTCAACACATCCTATGTTTTCTCTCAGGTCCTGCACCATTTTCTGTCAATGTATTCAATATTTCTCTCCCTCATAAGTGGCCAAGGACAGATTTATATACTGATGGTCCTCTTCACAGAGGCCACTACTCCGTTTGTGAATTTAAGATGGTAAAGTTTCGTTTATAAATCCCTTAACCTTCCATTTCTTCCTTTGTTTTGGATATTAACTTATTATGCGTTTTCAGGTACTTGGATGCTGCTGGTCAAAAGAGTTCTAAATTCTACATCTACAATGGAGTTGCATTGTTCCTTGGTTGGTTGGTACTGTCTAATATTCCTGAAAATCCTTGCCATTGCACTGGCAGTGGAATGGAAACTTATTGTAGTCTAATATCTTGAGCAGTAAATTGTGACTTATCGATTTAGAAAGAACTTTGGGCATAGAGAAGATTTTTATACCACCAAAAATAGTAACAAGATAAATAGGTTAGAGGCAATACAGTGGCTGGTGAGAGGGAAAAGAAACAGAGTTGTGTTTGAGAGAAAGGATCTATATCATTATGTGGCTGGTTAGTTTCAGGATATTCTCATGATGGTTTAAGGTTGATACTTCAATACTTTATGTACCATTTTTCCTACCCGTTTGTAGCTTTTTCTACATATATCAAGCCATCTCATACATTCTCTTGTAGACCAGAGTTTCTCCACTTATGATGTTAAATTTGAAGGACACTTGCCTGAATTTAGTTTTCAGGATGACGTATTTTCCTTACTTTGGATTTCTGTCTGTTCTCCTGCTTACTATTGCTTGGAATTGTGACAAGAACTAATCATGTACTCAGGTAGCACGGATTATTCTGTTTATCTTCCTCTATGCCCACATGATTTCTCATTTTGATCAGGTGCGTGTTATATCTAGATCTAATTTTCAAGTCTCATGTCAAAGTTTAGTATTTCTTTTAATATGCTTTTAAGGTGTTAATCTGGTCTTTATGCTATTAAGGTGTTAATCTGGTCTTTATGCTATTATTTATTAAGGTGTTAATCTGGTCTTTCACTTGGTAGGAGGGGGAACTTTTTTCTTTCCTGTGAATGTAGTTTATATTCTTTCTAAGTGTTAATGACGTTACATGAACCTTCAGTTGGAATCATGAGTCGTGCTTTTGTTTATTATTCATTGAATAACATATAATGAGAAGAAGAATGCTGGCTGGTTTAAGACCAGGAAGCAGAACCCGAATAAGTAAAGTTAGTTCCTAGTGAGTGTACCAAAGATGGTGGAACTTGAAAATGGACAAGTTTAATGGAGCTTCATGATTAACGTCTTGGTATGACATGTCTGTTTGATATGTTTTGATAATTGTTGGTGTATCAGGTGAAACAAGTTTTCCCCTTGGGCTTCTACAGCCTGCTTGTGGTGCCCTCTGCGCTGAGCATTATGAATCTGTATTGGTTTTGGAAGATCTTCAGGGGTATGGTCAAAACCCTTTCTAAAGCCAAACACAGTCATTGATCTAAAACATGTCTTGCAGTTGTAGGCAACCGGGAAGACAAACTTAGTTTCTCATCAAGGATTTTAAGTCACGTTGTAAAATCAAAGTGTTTGATTTTGCACTTCTGAATTCTGATTCATTGTTTTTACTTATCTTTTTTTGTTTCTAAATCATTAACAACCTCTAACATTGATGGAAAGTACATATTGTGGCTAATTAACTTGTCCTTGTCACATGGGCCCTGGCTCAAGTCTTGAGTGTTCTAGCATGAGTCCAATCCAAATTTTGATAAGAATCAGGTCAAGACTTTATTTAATCAATACTTTGAAGTTAATTAATTCAAGTCGAATCGGATTTATATTATCAATACAATATTAAAAAATAGATGTTTCTATCAAAAGCACTGTGGTAGGTATGCTAGCCACAATGTTGGAGTTACTATACCTACTTACAGCCGTTTCAGCTCGCATCACTAGAACAATTCAAATCTTGTTTTCCTCGTCCAAGTTTAGTTCATAAAGACTAAACATTGTAGATGGAATTTTTCTTTGTTAAAGTTTCGATTTTTTTGTGCTGAATCTGCATCTGTATCGGGTTTCTTCGTTTTCTGTGGCTAGTAATCCGACCAAATTGATCCTGAAACTAGGAGAGTTTGCAAAGAGACAATGGGGAGAGAAAGACAAGAAAAGAAAAACCAGTCTTTTGCAGTATGTTAGTGTTAAAGATTCGATATATATATGTATTTATTCCTGCTCTATTCTGTGCCTTCTCCATAGTAAATTCATAAAGCAACATCTTCTGATTCTTTCCAAGCTTAGATAAATCCTTGATAAATAATATTTTAAAAACAACTAACAAACAGATATGTTCTGGACCTAATCAAGTTGATCATGGCATGTACAACTTGTTGCCACACTTGCATCTCCAAGCTTCTGGGTAATACTCAGCAGTCACGGGCGTCCCTGGAGGCACCGGCACATGCACAGGCTTGCATGGGGTGCATTTGCCGCATTTTGACGTGCAACGCGGTGGCGATGAACCAGGTCCACTCAAAAACCTCCTTGTATTCACGCTCAAAGAAGCCTCCTTCGTCACCTCATCATCTCTTCTCTTCTCAAAATCCTGCAAAACCAATCATACCCTGTTCATTATTATTACAATCAATCATTAATGAAGTGCACATCCAACAACAGCATGTGGTAAAGCGAAAGAAGCAAAGGGCAGACGGATAGATTTAGAGGTGGATTTTAATTTTTTCTTTGAGAACACAAAAGCATGGTTCCGCTAAAAGCGCTGAGCAGCGGAAAAGACGACAAGAGAGAGGAAACAGATGTTCGATGATCAGTTTGGCTAAATTGCGCCGGATGGTGTTGTACGCTTAACGAAGCTTGAGGTGAAATGAAACTAAACTTGAAAGGGTATAAGGGACGGGACGGGACCACCATGCTTGTGTCAGCTGATTCCTAATCATATCCATGGATCGATTAGATTCATCAGACGGCTGAGAATGCAAAATGGGTCCTCTCCGGTTGCACTGTCAATACAGTTCGCGGCGCAAATAATGGACTATAAATTGTCCTTACATGATATCTATGGGGTGCATAAGAGAAAATAAAAAATAAAAAAGAAACTTTGTAGGCTAGATAGTAGCTAGCTAGATACTGTCACGACACAGTCATCGTTCCTCACTTCCAGCTTTGACTGCAGCTGTAACGTGTACTTGCTTGGTTTTAGTGTTCATACTTCGGTAAAAGGAAAACACACATACATATGTTCTGATTTTCAGACATTTAAACGTCTCCCTGTACATTTAGTGTATAAAAAAGGGCCTAAATGAAAATTAGTAATGTAATATATTGAGAAAGATTAGTACTTTTTGGCATAATCTAGCAGCTAGACCCCTAGGCCAACAGAACCAAACTCACCTGAAAATATATATCAGCTTTGCCGGACAATGAACGCCTGGGGTCTGCATTTTATGGAAAACGAATTAATTGAACTCGTTCGATATAAACTTGCGAAAACCAAAGGCCAAGGTTTGCTAGAAAAACCGTGGAAAGAAAATATGTAGCAGCGGTGACTGAGATGAGTGCACTGTTCCTTTCTGTTCACTTACCAGGTAGGAGTGGCGATACGGCTGATAAATAAAAGAACATTAAAAAGTTTTAAGGTTTTGTAGAGAATTGTTGCTCTTACCTAAACAAGTGACTGTGGAAGTGATGGTGGAAAAGAGCGCACATAATGACAAGAAGAAGATGGTGGCACAGTAGAAAAGAGAGGGTTTGTTGTTGAAGCTCAGTGCTGATCTGTTGTTTCTCTTCGAACCCATGAACGAGAAGATCAGAATATCGAGAGGCCAAAGCGAAATCCCCTTAGCGGAGCTCAGAATTAAAGCACCAACAAACTAGTAGACTTTCTCTCTTATGTCATGACAATTCACTTACAGAAGAAGACTAGCTAGTTCCGAACTACTAAACAAGAGAAGCTAACACTTGGCTTTCTGTTTCCTTTGTCAGACTCCAATTAGATTATACTAAACTAAAAATGATCACAGACTTGAAGCTGAACCCTCAAAACCCCCACGTTTTATGCGACTGTCATGCTAGCTCTGTGGTCGGAGTAGCAGAACAAGAGCATCCCTTCATTTCCATTCCTCTCTTTCCCATGTTCTTTTAAATCCTGAAGTTGGCAAACGAGTGAACGTGCGCTAGTGGGGGTGGTTGCGGTAGAGACGGAAAAAAGTGGATGTGTATTGGTACAGGTTTGGCAGAGAGGTGTTTGCAGATAGACAATAGTGGTAGTAGTTGTTGATCTGAGAGAGAAGAGAAAAGGATTGTTGAATCTATGAGAATCGTCTGCTCCTAAGCTTTACCATGTTTGGGTCCAGGATTCTCTTACAAGCTTTCTTCACTGTCTTTCAACGACTTCCCAAAGCCAGAAACAGTACACGTATATCAAAACACACACCATTGTTCCTGTTACTACTATTCGTCCCAGTACCATTCCCATTCTTGTTATTCTCTTTTTTTTTTTTCCTTTTTATAGCACAAACTAATTAGCAAAACTAAAAAATAGTTATTGCCCATTTTGTTTTTAACATATTTCTTCAGTCTTCTATTTCTTTTCTGTATCAGTTTAAAGAAAGCAAATTATAATTCTACAGCTTAATTTTGTTACCTTGTTTTTAGGAATTTGTGATAATTGGTGAAAACTGCAATTGCATTGCACAAGCGACCAAGAAGTACCAGCTCTAGAATATTGCGGTACTTGAACACAAATGCGAAGGGTAACTAATTAGAAGAGTTCAAAAAGAAGCAAAAATATACAGTGCACGAGCTGACTTAATTCTTTAGACCCAAATTCAGTTTGTGTCTTTAATTCGGTGAAAGGAGAAGGTACATTCTGTCTGCCTTAATCTGCTTCAGTGAAGCTACTGTAGATAAGAACCTTTGGAGAGTTTAAATTCCTGGTTCTGGACACATCAACTGTATAGTTTTGCAGGTAATTTTGGTCAAAGTAAAAAAGGGAGCATGTGTATGTCACGTCCTAGCTAATGTCTCCAAGTGATAATCCAATGTGTAAGAAATATCAAGGGGAAGGGCATGTAGACATAATATCAAAACCAGTGTGTAAGAAATGGTGCCATGTTTGGTGGCTGATGACTGTTAAGTTTGGACTCAGTTCCGGGAACTGCTCTTCACGTGGTCTTAAAAAGACACTTCAATTCTTTACATGGAGTCTTCCTTTTCTTTATTGTTTTCTCCCCCTGAAACCTCTGATGAAGATTCTAATATCTCAGCCAACATTTTCCAACTTCTCTGCGTGTTTTGTGTCCCATCTCCTAAGTTATAGATTCATCAAAAGTCAATTTTTGAGTCTCTTTAATAGTAGTTTTTATTTGACGCCTGCCTGACAACTTCAGCACATATTTTCGTAACTACAACTTGTAAGAATACGAGGGTAATCATAATTTGAAAATGTCTCAACCTCCCTTAATTCCATAATTACCATTCGCGTAATCTTAATCTTAAGGAATCCATTACGATTAGATTGTTCATTCAGTTAGATAAATGTCAATTTGATGCCTTAATTGAATTGCTTATGCTGCTTAACTAGTGGTGCAATCCTATAAGGGTTATCCGCATTAGTTAACTACCCTTATAACCATAGAAGAAAGCTGCAGGAAAGATCTCATTAGAGTTAAACATGATTACTTATCTTTCCCAAATCGGTTTTCCTCTCCATGCACGGAGCAATCTACTTTCTCTGACTCGAAACCGTATAGGACAAGGCAAGAGGGTTAATAAATGAGGAAGGTACGTGTGTATATATATTCTGCATCGAGGAAAGTGAAGATATCTAATATCAGCTAGATAAACAAGTATTTCACCAATGGAATTGAAAGTTGCAAGCGTGGGGATGAAGTGCAGCCCTTTTTATATATAGTAAAGTAGTAAACAGGTGTAGCTGTGAAAAAAAGGGAAAAGCGTGTGGATCGGAATGCATGCAGGATGCAGCTGCAGCAGAACAACTTTGTCGCTGTTCTTTTGTTCACGTCTCAAGTACTGTAAAATTCTAAGGCAACGAAGAGACCGTTGTCTCCCTTACTAGAGACTACGACTGAGTGTACTTTTGTATATAACATGTACGTTTAAAAAACCAATTTCACCCCACCACCAGCTGAGGGTTTCGTAGCAATATGAACCAGAAATGTGAGTGTGACATGCATGTGCAGAGGCATACATTGTAGCCTGACTGAAACAATTCAATTATTTAAGTTTGAATAAAGCTGGCAGGTTAACCTCGATCCAGACAGATGGGTCTAGAATGGCCCGCCTTGTGCTTCTTCTTTTGATAAAAAATCAAACATTAAATATCGTCGTATGCATGTAAAACCACGTGATCTACGTATAGTTATATATCGATTTCTTATACTGACTAAGAGGATGAAAGCTCTTGCATCATTTTGTCGACGATAAATGCAGCCGTAAGGAAGCTTAGTAGAAGAACTTGCATCCCTTAAAACTCGAGGAAAATTTTGAAGGTGACAAGTGTGTTGCTTTCAATTTGTTAAATGAAGAGTTTGAAAATGAAAATAATGTCAAGTTTTCAACTTGGAATATTGTAAAGCAAATTAATGATGGACAATTATACACGAATGCTGTTAAATTACATTAATTACAAATAAGTGACAATCCGCCAGTTGGTTTCTGAGTGTCATCTATTAACAGTCTACCTTGGTAAAAACTTGTGCTGCAAGATCTGTGCATGACACAGTCACCGAACGCTGTTGTTTTGTTGTTGGGTCCAATCACGGGTAGAATGGCCCATCTAATCCCTTCAAAAGTTTGGCTCAAGTAGATCAACGACTGC